>JBBYHK010180906.1:12960-29212 GCA_038382065.1 Adansonia grandidieri | reverse complement strand
TATATATATATATATGAAGTTTGAATATCGTTAAGGGACTGCAATATATATATTTTACAGTGAAAATAAATTATTATGAAATAAACTTGTCCAAGAATTGAGTTATCCATCTAATTTGATAACGCTGCCCAAATAGATTTTTAAAGTTTTACTTAAATTTGGTTTTTATTTTAAAAATATTTTTATTTAATTTTAATTATAAATATCTTTAAAAATAAAATATAAAAAGTAATTTTTCTATCTAATACAAAAAAACCAAAGCGTTAGAGGCCAGACGAGTTGGATTGGGCTAGGTAAGCAAAATTTTTTGCTATTCGAGTTTGACCTGACTCGATCTATGAATAGTTCTATTATAAAAATAATATAAAAATCTTATAGTAAAATAACAAATTTTCAAAATTTAAATATTATAAATCACATTGAATATGTAAAAAATTTAATAAGAATTACAGCATCTATTTGAACAAAAAAATTAACTCAATTGTATCTATTTGATTGATTGAAAAAGCAAAAAGAATTAAGCTAGTAGTAATGAATGGTATAAAATTTGTTACCAAATTTATCTTATCACGCTACAATTTTTATAAGGGATTAAACTAAAAATTATTGATGAGGCCAAACCTTTTTTTACCTTATTTTCAAGTGAGCATGTAATCTAAGAGTTTACAAATTTTAGGGGGGTTAAAGGCAAATACAATTTTACCTTATTTTTGAAACAAGGATACAATAGATTACAAAAGCCTTAAAAAATTTTAGGGAGGGCCAAGGCCTTGGCCTTGCCAGCCTCTCATTTAATATCCCTACTCATCACTGAAGCCCTCTGCCCCTTTGTAATTATATCTTGACTTTTATCATCTTCACATAATGATCATTGCACACCATATTAGTTAGTGACTACATATCTTGCTTTGTCAACTGCATAAATATTATATATTTGACAAATTTGAAAACAATAATATGACCATGATACAAAATAATTAAAATGTCAAATAAGATAAACATAATACTATAGACATCTAATTTTGGCCCAACTTTCATGATCCAATTCTCAAGTATAGAATCGGGTGATGAATCTTATGAATGTTGATCCTTGGGTCATTGGCCCAATTTCAATTTAAGTTGGGTCGTGTGGAAGCCATCTTCGTATTTTTCTTTTGGATAATTAAATTTTATTAAGCATTCGAAAAAGCAAATTGTTCCAATTTGTTACATCAAAACTATAGGTCGACCTTTAAAACTAATGTATACCCATTGTTCCTTATGTGTATTATTACAATAGAGTTAGCTATTTAGGAGCAGCAAAAAAATCTATTCCTCAAATGTTAAGCACTAATTGAAAACCCTCATTCAAAGTTTTTTTTTTCCTTTTTTTTTTATAATTAAGTGTTTCTTTGAGTTCTTCTCCACTGTATATAATATATAGATAAAGTCCAAACAAGCTTTAGGAAAGTAGAATGAGAACCTTTCCCTCTAAGAGTAACAATAGCTTATGTAACTTCCAGCTACTAATCACCAACCTATATGCCAAAAATAAATGGTCTTTGATCTCTGCATTGATGTACATAAAATTCAATCGATCTTTTGAACTTGTATTCCCCATGAGCTCAATCTACCCAAATTGATTAGCCAATCCAACATTGTGAGCCATGTAATAAAGGAATGTTTTAGTATATGTAATGAGAAACACACCAAAAAATACCATGGCATTGCCTTATTCCTGCTTCTTAAATACTTCTAAGCTATGGTAGTTATAAAAATTATCAACTATTGGTCCAAGTCTCATAGCAGTAAATACTACTTGAGCTCTCATTCTATGTTTAAGCATCCTTCTCTATCCTTTACTACAAAATTATGGGACCCTGGCTTCTTAGAAGCTTACACTCTTTAGTGGATAAGCATGAACCCATGCAAGCAATATGGAATGTGAAGCACAAAAAAGATATATGCTTTATAATGAATGCCATTTTCAATTTTTCAAGCCTAAAACACATTCTTTCTTTAGATTTCATATGCTTTCCTAACTTAATTTTGCAACTTTTACATTGTCTTCCCTTCTTTTCCATCAAAATACAGAGCATAGCTAGTTTATCTTCTATATAACTTGTTTGGGCAGTATGAATATCGAACACTTATAGTTTTATAAACTAAAAAGAACATATTGAATAAGTGGTAGCTGACCTACACAAGTTGCCGTAACGTCTCCTAACTATTACAGCAGAGATATGCCTGACTTAAAGATAATCTTTAGTAGGATTTACAATCATGGTATGATGAGAAAAAAGTGTTTCTCTTATTCAGAGTAGGGAAAGTCATTTAATGAATTGCTTATCTAACTAATCTTTGGTGGCCTTTATAAGTGGCTAGAAAATTAAAGTCATTACCGATCATTTGGGTCAGGTATGATTAGATACTTGTTAAAACTGATACTTTGATCACTTAGCTTGATAAGTATTAATTCAAACTTCGGACATATGGCCTTCATGATGCCTTGAAATCCTTGCATGAAAGTCTAAATAAAATGAGGTGTCTATAATGAAAATTTCTAAAATAACCTTAGATTATGCAAAATAATTTAAATAGCCTTAAAATGCATGGAAAATGCTAAAGTGACTCTATATTATGTAAAATAATAAATACTCTAAAATGCATAGAAAACACAAAATTGTATCTAGATTACATAAAACAACCCAAAAGAATCTAAAATGCATGAAAGTTGCAAAATGGTCCTTAGATTATGAAAATAACATAAATGGCCTTAAAATGCATGGAAAATTGCTAAGTGGCCCCTAGATTATGAAAATGACCTAAATGACCCTAAATGCATGGAAAATACTAAAGTGACCTTAGATTATATAAAAATAACCTAAATGGCTCTAAAATGCATGAAAATTATAAAATGGTCTCTCGATTATAAAAATAACCTAAATGGCCCTAGAATGCACGAAAGGTGCTAAAATAACCATATATCATATAAAATAACCTAAATAGCTCTAACATGTATGAAAATTGCAAAATAATATCTAATGTGCATGAAAACATTTTGGGAAAATTTGCAAAATGACCCATAGGTTGACCAACTTCAAAATACACTCATAAATTATTTTATTTTCTTTATTTTTCCAAAAAATGATAATAATATCATGCATGACTTCTATGCAAAAAGACTACTCCATTAACTTAAACTTATAAGAAGGCAAAATATTGTTATCATCACAGTATCTCATATAAATGGCATGACGTGTAACATATAAGCATTCAACATGATGAAATGCATGCAACATGTATGACATAGATATACAACATGTACTAACAATGGCAAAAATAATTAAAACAAGATGATGAAAACAATTATAAATCCTACAAACTTATTTGAAATTTATAAAAGTAAGTTTTCTTGGTAGAAAGTTGATTTTTATGAAACTTTAGACAAAAGTAATAATAAAAAAAAGATAAATTCTTTGGAGATTAGAGCTCAAGATCTAACCATGCATCTTTAGCTCAAACCCATCACCTAAGCCATAGCTTAAGATCTTCAAGCTCACAGGAGAGAAAGAGAAAATATGCAAAGAATAAAGATTAAAACCAATAGAGATCACTGTGAATCAAACTTGAAGAAGCTCTCTTTTTGCTTTTTTTTCTTTTCTATTTTTTTTCTAGTTTCCTTTAGCTAAGAACCCTTATTCTCTTATGTAGGAAACACCAAGGAGTTAAAGAACCCTTTTGGTTGATCCCTTCTCATCCTTAAGAATCAATATTTTCCACTTGACACCACATGCAAGCTTACTTGTAAGCAAACTCCTTAAGCTCTTAAGTGATTTGATTAAAGCATTGAAAATTTTTAAATAGGGCATAGGCATAGTTAGTTTTGGTGGACAATCTCAAATATGTGCCCCCAAAAAGACCCTCCCTCTCAAAATAGTTATATCCTTATACTATGAAAAAAAGAGCTTTTAACTCTAACTTAAAATACCAATCCATTGCATTTCAACCAAACTAGACTTCAAATAGTTATATAATGATTATACTAAATGCCATTTAGTTCCTAAACATAATTAGAGCATTAATCCCACCTATATCAATCATTTAAAATCTAATTGCTTAATCTATATGAGAAATTTTTTTCAAGCTTATACTTACCTCATTTTAGAGTTAAAGTGTATACAAATCATCCCTTGCATGATGATAAAGTGGTCTTAAGTCATTTAGAGTGATTATAAAGGTAAAATAGCATCAAATTCAAGTTGCACAGCTTTTTCATACTTAGATTTTCATGTAGTATCGATATACCGATACATTGGAGGTTAATGTATTGATACATCATGATTTGTATCGATACAATGGCTTTCTAGAGATAAAATTTCATGAAAATTCGATGATGTATTAATACATTATGCAAATGTATCGATACATCATGCAAATGTATTGATACATTTTTTATTTCTAGGACATAAACTGACCCTAACTCGATGATAGCCTGGTACATTAATGAAATGTATAGATATATTGTCGCAACATGCCCAGGTGCGAATCTCGACATGGATTTAGATTGGTAAATTTTTTTTTGCGTGTTAAGGACTAAGTTGTTGGAATGAATCGCACAAATAACTTAAGCTAAATTGCCATTACAAAACACTATTTGTCTTGGAGTTGCTACCAATCTATTTTGAATAGGTGAAATTGGTCACCTACAAAGTTCATCTTTGAGGTTATGAAACCCTCGAGAAGAAACTCCAAGGTTTATGACAAAACCAAAGATTGGGTGAAAAAGGTGCGAAATTTGGTTGCATGCAAAGTGAGACGTATTCTCTCTGCGATGCCTATAAATATGGTTTCTATTAACTACATGTTAACCAGCATCTCAATTTTTAGTCAGTTTCGTCATAATTCTTGTATTTCAAAAAAATTATTATTTCATTTATAAGTAAATTGGGTTTTCAATGTTTTGAAAATCAAGATATCAATCATATCTCGCTAGATGAAACCAAAGGACTCTGAAAGTTTTTGTTTCATGAAGTTCAAAAAAAAATCTTGATTTTACTTTTGGTGAAAAGGATATTTTGTTATTAAAATTATCTAAAAGGCCCTCCTATATACTAGGACAAATCCATGGACTATTCAAGCTTAGGGACATTGCCATAGTTTTTTGAAACATAGATTTTATTAATAATTAAAAAATCACTCAATCTAGGACTTAGTGTTAACGAAAGGTACAAAACTAATCTTAAAGACATGGTTTCAATGGAAGGTACAAAACATAAACAAACTAAGGCTCGATCTCGACAAAAGATATGGACCTAAACCGAAAGGACTCGATTTCTATGGAAAGTGTGAAACCTAAGCTAAACCAAGGCTTGGTCTCGACAAAAGGTACAGGTAAAGGACTCAATTTCTATGGAACATATGAAACCTAAACTATACTAAACTAAACTAAGGCTTGGTCTAGATAAAAAGTACAAACCTATGCCTAATGACCCGATTTTAATGAAATTAACACTATTACCCTAAATTGGTTACTTTAAACTCAAAATGACCTATATAGGGGAAATTGCTCCTAAACTTTTTAAAATTATAAGATGTCCTTACATGATTTAAAAATGCATAAAAGGCACCTAAATGACCAAAGCACCCTAAATAAGGTGACCTTATGATGAAAATGACCTAAATAGTCTCAAATTAAAAAGGTTTGCTAAAAGGTACTTAAACTTTCTAAAATTGTAAAAAGGTCCCTACATGATTTGAAAATGCGTTAAAGCAGCGAAACATGTTAAAAATGCATGTATAATTCACCCATAGACCTCGTGAAGATTCGACCAAGCTTCTGTGGCCTTGAAAAAATTTTATAATAATTGCGAATAGGTCTTTAAGGCTTGGCTAAATAAAAAAAAAAACCTAAAATGCATGAAATTAAATTATGGAAAAATTACAAACAAGTCCTTTAAAATTAGGCCAATAACGGAATGGTGTTGGCAAAATTAAAAGAGATTGCACAATGGCCTTTCAACTTTTGGCCAAACATGAAAATACCCCAAAATGAGTTTAAAAAAATGGGGAAATTTTTAATTTGACCTTTAAAAATTATTTCATCCCAAAATCAACTTAAAATCATTTAAAAAAATAAGGCAAAAATTATAAGAATTTCTTAAACCATTTGGCCATATCAAAAACACACTAAAAAAAAAGTTTTCTTGCCTATATAAATTCATTCATGACCATATACACATGTTTTATATCATAACATGAATTTACATGACCTCACAATCATTAACAAAACAATATTTATAAGAAAAATTAATGAAATCAAAATCAAAATGAATTTTCAATGATTTAAACAAAAACTAATAAAAATAATCATCTAACTTGGATAATTGTTTCAAAATTTAGCTTCCATAGTTTGAATTTATACCATAAGCTCCAACTACTTAAAAGCTTACAAGGAGTAAAGAAAATAAAGAATCAAACCAAGAAATCTCCACAAAAAATACGATAAAACTTTGTAAACCTTTTCTTTCAAGTGTCTAAGTGGTTAATGTCATTAAGAAGGTGGCATGCAAGGCCACCTAAGTGTTTAGGTAGTTAAAATTAATTAAAATAATAAAAGTGAAATTAAATCAAATAATTAAAATGAATTGAAATGCAAAGAAAATGAGTAATTATCATGAGATATTATAACAACAACATTAAATAATGTACGTGTTAGTGCCCCTTCATATATATAATAGCATATAATAATAAAATAAAGTACAGATTAGCATTTGTATATATACACATATAGATATATGTATATATATATAGTATCGACATAAAATAAAGTATATATTAGTAATTTATATATACATATATCTATGCTTGTGTATATATATATATATATAAAATAAAAATGCATAAATTAACTAGCAACGAAAGTAAAGTGCATAAATTTAATTGCAATAAATTGCAATTAAAATTGTAAGAAAATAAATTGCATAAATTTAATTGCAAGAAAATAAATTGTGTAGATTAAATTGCAAGAAAATATAATCCATAAATTAAAATTGTAAGAAAATAAATTAACTACATGACAACATTTTCAATTTTCTTTGCTCTTGCCTAGCCACTAAAAAGGTTAGAAAACCTTTACTTAAGTTATCACCTAAAATTAAACTTAGGATCATCAAGACTTACTGTTGCCTTAAACTAAATGGAAGGGATATTAGCTCTTGCTTAGCCATTAAAATGACTAGAAAACCATTAAGGTCAAGCTATCACCTAAGTATATGACTTCGAACCATTAAATCTTCAATATTGCCTTAAATTAATTAATAAGAAATTAAATAAAAAAGATTTTTTTCTCTTGCTCAGCCATTAAAATGGTTAGAAAACCATTTAAGCTCAAGCTTATCACCTCAGTATATGACTTTGGATCATCAAGCTTTTGAAAGAAAAATGAAGTGTTTGTAAAAAATAAGGTACAAATAAAGAAGATGAAGAAAAAAATGGTAAAAATTTTACCTTCAAAATAAAAATTTTTCAAGAATTTCCTTTTCATCTTTCTTTCTTCAATTTTTTTTGCCAAATCTCTTTTTATTCCCTAATCTCAATTTTGTTGATTTATTTTTCTTTTGTTTTAAATGGGTTCTATTTTTTTATAATTTCTTGAAACCAATCTATATTCATTTTTTTTGTCTTATATTATTGTTTGAAGCTAATATAAAGTGTGCATGTGTTTCATTTTACTTATATAATGTATATATGATGATTTATATATGGTAAGAGTATATATACTTGCGAATTACTAAAAATTTCCCATCAACAAGTTTTGATTTGATCCTTTGCTAGTCCAATTGTAAAAAATTTAAATTATGATATTAACATTCAGTGTTATTACTAATGTCTTTTTATATCTTTGATTTCATTCCAGATGCTTATATGTTCTCAAGAGAAAACATGCTTGACCAATGTGAAGCTCCGTTGGCTTCAACTATATCTATGCAGGTGAGTGAACGTTACATGCTTTTTAGACTTAGAATTCTTAGATTAAATTTGACTACAATTTGCATTGATAAACAATTAACCATCATTTTTTGCTTGGACCTAGAACTTGTATCTGCATGGGTGAAAGTTTAACCCATAGGATGGTGACATAATTAACTTCTAGTGTTGCATCTGGTATTCATGAGGGTTGGTTAATTAATTACCTTTAATTAAATAGATCTAGACATTTAGATTAATGAACTTCCAAATGTATGTGCAACCTAATATCATTTAAGCATGCCTCAAAAATAGATATTTCTTTAGTTTCAACTATTGAACTCCTCTAAAGTTGAGATTGTATGATGTTTATTTCTCTCTTGCAAAAAGAGTTTCATGTGGTCATAGGGACCACAGAAAGAATTTTATGTATGAAGCTAATGTGTTTATAGCTTTCATCGTAGACATGGATGCAATGTTGGGATTGTAGGTCAAGTCTTTCCATATTTGTTTGAAAATGACCCTACTTAAACTTAATAAGTTCACAATTAATTATTAATTGGTTAAATTTTTTTAGCCTTTCCTACCTATATTAAACATTACCCTGGTTCCATTCGAAACTGTTTGGAGCTAATGGATGCTAGCTATCAATGTTCACCATATCCTCTCTTTGATTATTCACTTGTCTTTTGTTTCAATTTAATCAATACAAATATGGCTAATCCATGCCATCCTCATTAAACTAGCTAGCTAATATCAGCTCATCATATATATATTTTTCACATAAATTGGCTAAAATATATAGTGTAATTGCAAAGTTTTGTTTTTATTTTATAATGGGTATATTTACTTTCTTTGCTCTTCTATCTTAGACAATATTTTGTTGTTATTATTGAATAGTTGGAAGAATACAGCCATAGGTATTATCTTATACAAACAAAGCAACCTTTAAAGAGGAATAAGTAGCAAATCTTGGCAGCCAAAATATTTCCATGGCCCTGACTAGCTATTGTGATTTTGTAGTGTTTGTGATGGAAATGGATTTACTCATCATGCAAGTGGCTGTTCTATTAATAGGAAATGGAAATTCTATTTCGTAAACATTTGTCCCATTTTGGACGATTAATGGAGATAATTTTGCAAACATTTCCATAATGTATGTATAGTTTTTGGCCTTTATAAGTCTAAGTTTGCAATGTATTATAACTATATTTTTGCAATGAATTATAAATTTTCTTAGAAAGTGGATATGGCATTCAAATTTAAATTCTACAATTGCTTGGAGAAATAGATATTTTGCTCTTTTATGACTTGATTATGTTTACATTTGACATAGACAAAAAAGAAAAGGTTTGAATATGGAATATTTTGTTAGTTCATGATAGAAGTTCCTCTTCAACATTCAAGAAACAAAGAAATCAATGCTTTATAATAGAAATATTTTGGATACATCCTATGGCCAATCTGTTGTTCTTATAAAATGCCATAAACTTCAAAAAAACTGCGAACCTGCCTAACATTTATAAGAAAGATCAAATGATCAGTTTCAAACATCTGCAATCTAACAACCAAAAAAATTACAAAAGAAAACACATAAATAATCTAAGTGTTTCATCTATCTTTTCAGAATCAATTGAGTTCCTTGATCTTTGCAACGTTACTCTAGGTATGCGCTTTCTACATATAGCCATGTGTTTAGTGCTATGCCCTAGGCTCAATTGCTGAGTTTGTTACTTAGTTAGTTCCTGAAATAGATTTTACATTGTTAAGGTCTTAGTTATTCCTCCATAGGTAGCATGCATCTGTCCTAAGATAGAATCCATTCGATCAAACCTAGTTCTGAAGATGTTTTTAAGGCTCTCAAATAGTTCTTCCATTTTTTCATTCAAAGACCTTGGTTATTCAACATACTCTCCATGGAAGTGGACATGGTGGATAGCCTATTGTCTATGCACATAAATAAATTGAGTAACATGCTAGACGAAGGTTACCTTGGAAGTGCTTTATGAATATCTTCATACTGCCCTCCATTACGTCTTAATTTCTCGCCTTTTATAGTTCATCTTCATAGATACCATTATTGAAAGCCTCTCTCAGGATTTTTTTCTCAAATTATCCATTTTCTTCCTTCTCTCCATTTTCTCAATAGAGGTTTTATTGTATACCACAACCATTATTTGTAAGCTCTTATCATAGCTTAATATCTAGAAATAACAGTCCTTTGCAAGTTTGATAATCATATTTCTATATGGAAGGGGCATCTTATCAGCAAATTCAACTTTGGACTCGAGCTGTGCCTTCATTGTAGTTTTCATCTTATTTAAAAATATAAATAGGAAAACTGATATGTACACTGTTCTAAATTCGATCCAATAACCATGATCATCTGTGGTG
The DNA here is from genome assembly GCA_038382065.1 of Adansonia grandidieri. NCBI lineage: Eukaryota > Viridiplantae > Streptophyta > Magnoliopsida > Malvales > Malvaceae > Adansonia > Adansonia grandidieri. The sequence goes on along the minus strand of JBBYHK010180906.1, from coordinate 18,871 downwards.
ACCCTATTCAAAGTCCCAATTCTATAATATATTTATATGGCAATAAAATGATGCAATAAGCATAATTATAAGGACTTTAACAAGCTTGCTTTTCATCCTTCATAAAACCTTATTAGAATTAGTATATTCTCTCCAAACTTTAGTTGCATCAAAATTATCGAAGGGTTTATAAGTACTATCTCCGTCATATGATCCAATAACCCTTCTAATATGACATGGAGTAATAACTATTTCTTTTTCATTCAAGTAAATTTATATACTACGTTCATCCAAATGAACATGCTGAATATTTGTTCAATCCACTTTAAAGCAATTCATGAATAACAAGCTATTATAAAGTTCAGATCACATTCAAGTTCAGATATACCTAAAACTTTTACTTTTTCATAATGTCTCTTATTCTTGGCCCAAAACTAGTGACAAAAAGACCATTCTAATAAATTATTCTACCATATAACACCTTAAAGCTTTTTATCAGTTCATACCTTTCCTTATGTTTGGAATTCCTAAATTTTAATCTCAATCTCGAAGATTCACCAAGATTTCAATTTTTTTTACAGATGTAAAAGGTTTAGGAACATTTCACTTTTTCTTTATGCTTCGTGCCTTAGATGTTGCTGTGATCTTGATCTTGTTTCCATTTAGGTTTTAGTGTAGGAAAGGTATTTAGGGGCGATTTGGTGTTATATAGTTTAGAAATCGAAATCAAAGAATTTATGATGGTTAGAAATTGAGGAAATTTAGATAGGATTGTGAATGAAGTTGTAAGATTTAAGGGTTTAGGGAGAAAGGCCTAGGGAAATCAAATTAAAGGGAAAAGTAATTTTATGCCAAAATGAACCAAAAAAAAAGCCAATTTAAAAGGATATTAACAGTGAGGGATTCAAACGCAAATCCCTTAAGTCAATTTTGAATAAGTTCAAATTTTTTTCAATAATGATTAAGATTTTCAAATCCTTTAATAAGGGGATTCAAATATCCTTGTTTAAGTTTTAATTGGTTAAATTTATTTGGACTATAATGATTGAGGTATTCAAATCCACCAATAAGGGGATTCAAATCCCCTCTTTTAGTTTTTAACAGGTGAAGTTTATTTAACCTATAATAATTGAGGTGCTTAAATCATTTAACAAAAGGATTCAAATTGTTAAACATAATCAATTTTATATAAACTATATTCCCTAGTTCTCATTTGCTGCAGTGTCCATTGATCGGATTTGCTACATAGACCATTCCAAGATTAATATCTTTCAAATGAAAGAAAATTTGCACTAAAAAATAGTCTTTAAAAGCTCAAAAACACAAACACAGATAATTACATTAATAATTGATGATAGCTAGTGTTACAGAAAGCAATATCACTTATCAAAGTCGATGTTACATAAGCAATATCAGGTATTAAAGTTAGCTACAAAAAGTAAATTTAATAACATAATGAAGAATGTAATATAAGCAAAAAGTTATACCTATGTGTTAGATTACCAATAATTACATATATACATACACAAAAACAATTGTTTCAATAACCTTGCATCGTTAATAGGTAGAAAGAAATCTTCTGACCTATGCTAATCGCTGATAAGGAAATATACTATAAAACACAAGCATTTGAGTAGGATGATCCAAAATTTTACTGAAAACAGCATCTCTTTAATCTTCTGTTAAACCTTTAATATCACATAATGTTACATCCAACAATTGCTTATAAAACGAAAAACTCCTTGATCTAAACTTTGCAAATTCTTTATGACTTTGCATATTGACATTAGTCAAAGTAAAATGACCTATTATGTATAACTTTTATGAAATCAAGATAATAGCAAAAACTTATGATTATATAAAACTCCAACATAGGATCTTTAGCAACAACCATCTGCCTATGATCATCCCACCTAAATCCACTTGTCTATTTTTTTTTTATCATGTCATAAATAATCCCCCAATCTTTCTTTAAAGTCCTAATCCTCGATTCTAGGTTAGGCTTAGCCTTTAAGTTTACATGTGGTAATATTTTTTCAACATTCTTTCAAGCTTACTTAAATACCTAGCCTTAAAATCGATGTCTGCATTAAATGACCCTATATTATGCAAGACTATCATATATGCAACTACGGCAGCATCTTCTTCAAGAACCCATTTCGTTTTAGTTATTTATGAATTTTGTGAAGAAATGGCTATAGAGGTGAATTTCCTAACTTTTTTTTAAACAAGAATGCAACTTATTCAATGAAGATATAACAAAAAAGAATGCAAAAACAAATCTAACAAATATAATATTCATAAATATAACATTTCCAATTAAACTTGCAATGTACAAAGTAAAACAACTTTGTAATACATAAATCCATCATAGTAGAATGAAATAAAATCAATATAGTTAGAAATGTTATAAGAAAACTATAATCACACTAACAGAACATTTAAAACAATTCAACTCTCATTATTTCTAGATGGTTGCCATTCATCAAACATCTGATTAGCTAATTTCATCCTCTAAGCTATCCAAGCATCCACGTGGATGAATAGTCATGACAAAAGAATCTTTTTCACCTATGTTTGTGTTTATAGCTTTAATAGGACCAGAACTTATTTCCTTCCTAATAAAAATTATGAAGAAAACAACAAGCAATAATATCCTATTATGTACCCTCACAAGATAAAATGATGGATGCCTAAGGATAGCCCATCTAAGTTTTAGTAATCTAAAACATCTTTCTATAATAATGCGAGCAACTACATGTTTCACAAAAAAATTCTTTTGGAGTGCTTAGCTAGTGTCATTGATGCCATTCTGTCAAATGATACATTTAAACCCTAAAAGGTGTAAGAAATCCCTTACAATTTGTGTATCCCACATCAATTAGATAGAAACAACCCATATTAAAAAATATTACAGAGTTATTAATCTATTGTTCTCAAGTTTGTTACGTCTAAAACTCATTTAAATTCCTATATACATTGAAAACCTTACCATGTGGAACTTTAGGTCCATGTCTCTTAATAAGTACATTTCGAGCAACTCTTCCATCAATAACTAACCCTTCCCACCTAGGAAGAACATAAAAAAACTACATGTTAGGTGTACAAACACCTAACATATTTGTTGCTACGTCATTCTTATAGTGCGATATCTAGGTTTGTCTATCGTTGGTATCTTAATCTTGATATATGTTCCATCTAAAGCACATAAGTAATTCTAAAATTTTAGACAAACAAGCTTTTGTAAGGGAATCCTATTTAATTTTCTATTATACAAAGGACATCCATATATATAGTTTCTTAATAGAATACCTTAAATTAATTTCCACCTTGGATCAATAGATTCGATTGGAATTAGCTCTATTTTTTTAAACAACAGACCTTGTAAATGCATAACTACATTTAATACATTATGAAATGATAAACAGATTGTCTCTCTTGACCTATTAAAATGGTGTTTGATGACTTTATTCTTAAGATAATGAGCTATAATAAGTAAGAACATTGCTACTTGCTCATCTACAAGCATGTTCTTTGTTGATTTTAACCTTCCCATATTTCTAGCATCTCACATAATTTAAAAAATGCATGCCTCTTCATACTAGCTTACTCAATACATTTCATATCACTAGCATGTAAAAGCTGCTTGACATAATCTCTCTTAGTGTGAAAGTCTAGAACATAAGACCTAACCCTTGGCCTATATGGTTGTAAAAAAGATGGGCTAATAACATACTGAAGAACCAACTAATTGCAGTACACATCTCTGACTATACTATCAGAATAGATACAATCTATTTTAGCCTTTGATTTTTTATAGTCAATGGCAACCAAGCCATGACTACAAAAAATAATTTGCCTAATACGTCTTAAAATCATTTAGAAAAGAATAGTACAACTAAAATATGAAAGTCATTATATTTTCATATTCTATCTATAACTTTTAATAAGATTTATGGCCATGTTCTATGGGGCTAATGAAATAGATAACAAGCAATAACAAGTTTGTTTAATTATATTTTTTGATGATAGTTATAACTATCAACTTGATTGGGTTTTGGAACTCATTAGATGCATACTATAAATTTGCTAAAAACCCACCTATTACATTTTAAATTTGCTACAAGATCTTAAAACCATAGGATGGGCTAAATTAAAATCATAGTTCTGATGGCTTTCTTCAACCAATAATGAAAGATGATTTTGGATAGATAGAAAATGGGATGTCACTTGAGATTTGGTATTTAGCACATATTAAAACAAGCTAAGCTATGGTCTATGGGGTTAATTAATAGGCTTCTACTCTTTGCATCACTTTACTGGAAGTGGATGCTATTAATATTGTATTTATGAATTAAGAATTCTAATTCTTCCTAAAAATGAAAACTTTTATGCCTAAAGGTGTCATATCCATGGTTGCAGACACTGTTTAAATTTCTTGAAGTTCCCTTTTTAAAGAAATATTGCTTAAACCAAATCAATTCTAAAGAAACATTTATCTAATCAAGCCCCCAACTATGAAACTAATCTAAACAAAAAGAAGAAGTAATCTAATTATGTGTGATAATGATGGTAGAACAGGGGTTTTGTATGCATTTGGTTGCTACCATTTTTATTAACTAACTTATCTAAATAAAAGAAAAAGTCCCCAGATCGATTTTTGATAAATTTTTTTCCTAAACTCAAATTATATCTAACCTAATTAATTGTTTACATAGATAAGAAATTTTTTCATAGACCTCTAACAATTTACTTTCAACCAAAAAATAAACCCTAAACACTTACACACCAAAGACAAATTAACAAGAAACAAAAATATTCGAAAAGAAAAGATTTTTTTTACTAAATACTATTTCAACAATTAGAACCTTGGTCACAGAAGAATATTGCCCAATGAACTAATTTTGACTCATAGATGATTTTTTTTCTCTGATTTTAAGCAATACAAGGTTAGCGATCTTCAATCTGATAAAGAAAAAAGCAAAATCTATGATGAACATTGTTACCCAAAGGAGTAATTGAGAGAAAAAGAAAATGAGAAACACTAATAGCTAATAAATGAGAGTAGGATAAGAGCAATAATGGCTGTTAAGACAAGAGTAATGGTTGTTAGGTAAAAGACAAAGTTAAAAGAGAAGAAACTATCATCGGTCAAGCTGAAAGAGAAAATGGGCAAAATTTTTTCCTATTCCAACAATGGCCTAAGTAGCCATCTAGTAAATTGCCATTCAGGCCTCTCTCGGCATATGGCCTAAAAGAGCATCGAGCTATTCCCCTAATTTTTTGAACCAAATTAGTGTTTTGTGGTGGGCCTATGGAATATAAGCTAAATGATTACCTATTACCATGAACCAAATACCACATAATGTTTTTGGAAAGAACCGATAAATTGGAAAATTATCAAAGAATACAACCTTTACTTTTTATAAGATAAGCTCAAGTTCAATCATGGCTTCATATAATTATAATTATACTTTATTATTAAATGATAAATATTGTTTTATATTAATATTTTAACTTTTTAAATATAATTTAATATGAAAATATTTAGTAATTATAATAAATAATTAGATTGAACTAAGCCACTTCCAACTTAAATTTAAACACCAAAAAGAAAATTTTTTTTTGCTAGTTATAATTTTCTTAAAAAGGTTTTCTTACTTTCTTTCTCAGAAACAACGTTTACTTAATTGATTAGGTTGATTAATGAGAGGCAATCCATTTTCGATATTCTCCTTTGACAATAAATTCAACCCATCACATTTAGATGGTTAAATCTCATATGTCAGAGCCAAAAGGAATATTTTACACATGCCTTCAAACATTTTGGATAATCAATTTTAACATTGAGTAAGAACATTCTATTCTTTTGAAATGGGCATGCTTGCTATCAAATTATGTGTTACATTTCTCAAAGTGCAACAACCAGTTT
>JBBYHK010180798.1:0-33945 GCA_038382065.1 Adansonia grandidieri | reverse complement strand
ATAAAAGCTAAAGCCTTTTGCAAAAAAGTCAATTGCCTTACGTGGATGATATAAATTTTCGATACGTGGGCAATCTTATATAACATATATCTTACATTAATTATTTTGATTAATTTAAACTTTAAATATTTCATATAACAATTCTTTTTTTTAATTTTTTAATTATTTGTTTTTCATATTTTCTAAATAGAGATTAATAATTTTAAGCTCCTTACGAAGCTACAATCATGCTTAATTTATATCTATATAAGTCATTGAGCCAACTTACTCTATGTTCTTTTTTCATTGCCTTCCATAAGTAATTTTCCTTTGAATTAATACTCAACTTTTATGATTAATTTTTAGAAATTTGAAACATTTTAAATTCATTTGATGGCCTCATTACAATTATAAATAAGGATTGTTGTTTACAAATCACTGTCATTTTATGTTTTAGTTTGTATGAAAAAAAAAAAAAGAGGAAAAAACCTTTTGGATTGAGTTTTTAAGAATCTATTTTTTAGTTTGTAGTCATTTGTATATTCAATAGTTCACAATGTGATTGTCGTCATTATATATATTGGTATATTTCAAGATCACTAATAGGATCTTGATGCTTTTTAAATGTATATTGGTACAACATTTTATTGTATAATGATTTTTTTTATTTGTAAGTGATTGTCATTACTTTTAAAGATCTTGAGCAATTATATCATATAATGAATTACCTTTATGAATGTTGTGGCTCTTGATTATTGATTTGATTCCCTCCTAATATTTTTGTGTCTTTTATCGCCTTTTATGTTCTTTATATGTATATTTTGCTATAATATATATTTAAAATACAAAACTACATTCTTAATGCTATGTATTAACAATGACAAATTTCATTATGTTTCGTAACTTTTTTTTCCAATTTGTTAATTTTTATTTTCACTCAAAACAAAATAGATGAACAAAATTCATAAAACAAAAGAGACATGTTGATGCAACAACTTGCGATGACACATGGAGGGCCAATAGGTGCTTGATTAATGAGCCTGCACGACAAAGGAGGTTAGATGGCATCAGAGTGAGTACTCCAAAATTCATTCCAATACTTAAGTCAGTAAAGTAAAGGAGGGAAGGAGATGATATTGTATAAATAGTATATGACTTACTTTGAAGGGGAACATAGCATCCTTTGTATAGTAGTTTGCTAAGCATTTGTCATTATCTAGGATTTGTGAAGATAGAATTTACCATTCAATGAAATCTTCTTAGATAAATATGAAGATTAATAATATCTTGAAGTATAATCGTAAGAGATTATCTCTTATCTAATAGGTATAACAAAACATAAAATAACTTAGTTAATTTGTATGATTTTTTTATATAAGAATTCAATAAATTTTTTGGGATAAATATATAATGTAACTTTACTACTATAGCATTTATACTCATAGCAGCTCCTAAAAGAAACATTTTAATGTTCAAGTCAAAAAAAAAAGAAATAATAATTCGTTGATTTTTTTGCATTGATTTAAGGTCTTCGTTTATGAATTATGGTTTGGAAGTATAAAATTATTTTATATTTAACTTATCAAATAAATAGCAATTTAAAATTAAATTTATCCAAGCCAAAAATCAAGGGAATATTACAGTAATTAGATTTATGCATGAAAAATATCCCAAAAGAATTTATATAATATTTTACCATCAATAAATATTATTTGAATTGATTGTAATTAACGAACAACCATGATAATTTAGTATTTTTTTAATTTCTTTTTTTTTCCTTCGTATAAGATGACATTATGTATTAAAGATAAAATAGCAATTTCGAAGTCAAATTTTGAATTTCAAATTCTACAAAAATAATTAATTTTCGTAATAAATATTACCTATTTTATATTTATGGTTAAAATATATAGTTTTTTATTTTAGTTTTTCGTAAATTAAACTAAAAAAAAAAGTTGAGTTTTGACTTTTATAATTTATAAAACTTGAGTCGTATTACTTCCCCACCATTTTTGTATCAAATATTTGTACTCTTTGTTATGTCATACAGTTAGTTGATAGATTTAAACTTCGGTCTACTAATTCTTGAGTAAGTTGATTCATATATCTAATATAAATATATAGAAATCAAAATTTACTACTATTCTTGTCTTCACTAATAAATTATTACTCAAATTAGCTTAAATCACTCTCAATTGAATTCTTTTTACAAGTAAAGAGTTATTTTTACACTCGAAGTTTTCAATTGTAAATAAATTCATTTTAATTTACACCATCATTTATAATAATATGTAAATAATATATATCCAAACCATTACATCAATAAATATTAACTTTTATTTAGTTGAAAAGCTACAAAAAAAAATTTAGATCAAATATATGTCTTTAAAGTCCAACATAAATATAATTAAAATAATAAAATTTTATTGAAAATTTCAATTTTGACCCAAATTGAGATATATTTTTAAGGGATTAACATCCTATATCTAATACAAACAATATGTAAAAAGACCAAAACTTTTTAATCAAAAAGCAATTATTTTATTTGTGCATTTTATCCTTTTGACATAGTAAGCACCATATATCCTATAACTTAAAAAAATCATTAATATAATTATGTTCGTTCCTTTTTTTTACTTTAAAAATTTTTGAGGTAAAGCGAATGAAATTAGAATTTAAGTGAAATTTAATTTATATATATATATAGGAAAATGAAAAGTTTGGCATTTGTAAAGATTAACTATATGATGTAAGGATATTTCTTTTAAAACAAAAATAATCTTAAGCAAGAATTCAAATTTGTGATTTTGATTTGGAAGATCATAATTTCATTTTTTTTATATATTTAATCTTATTATATTATATGATTAGTGGTAACATTTAAAACATTTCCTATAATGTCTCTAGATAGTATAGTATATATACATGATTTTCAAAAATATATATATGTTATTGGCTGTTCTTCACCTTGGCTTTAATGCAATTTTATGCTTATTTTCTTATATGAAATTTTTAGTAGTCTTGCTTATACTCTTTTGTAAATTTTTTTTTTAGATTTTATTTGTATATTTTTATTTGTGTAGGTTTTGTTTTAGAATAACTAATTGTCAATTATATATTTTGGTATTTTTTTCTTCAATTTCTTTGTCTTTTTATATTATGTTAAATTTTGAGAATGAGTTGATAAAAGATATGTTACCTGGATTGGGGCTAGCATTGGATACATATTTGACACAAATAGGATGATTTTTTCAAATATTTGGAGAATCATTCACATACCCGTATTCGAATATGTTTTAGACATAGATGTAAAATAAAATACTTTGCATTGTCAATAAATTTAAAACCTATATTCTAAATAAATTTATTAAAATACAAATATATTTTCTTGCACGGCATGGGTTTAAAATTAGTTAACAATAAATATAATAATCTTTGCATTAATTTGATATAATTTGCACATGAAATAAACTTTATATGTTAATATAAATTTTGTTCCTGAATGCTTTATTACTTTTATTTGTTTGTAAAACATATTATAATAGGGTAAAAAATCATAAAACAATGAGAAATCATGTTTGACACACGTGTAATATATATAAGAGCACAAATATGAAGAATCTTTTGAATTGACAAAATTAGTTATATATTCAATATATTTCTAAATTGCCAATATAAATACTAAATCATGGCACACCCACTATGTGGGTGGTTGAAAAAAAAAAGTAAAAGCTTTTTTTTTTTAAATTGACTAATGAGTAGTTTTTTAAATAAAAAAGACGTAATTATACCTAAGTTTATATTATTGTTAATATTTTTAAAAGTTTTTAAGTAATTTTTATGACTGAGTTGATGTCTGGTTAACTCTTAACATCAACTCAGTCACTCTTTTTACAATAGTAATGAGTTTTATTGTTGATTAGATTTATCCAATTTATATAGGGGAATTTTAATTTCATTAAAAGTTTTTCGTTAAATATATTTATTTGATGATAAATAAAAAAGATTAAACTCTACAGTAAATTACTTTTTTTTTTAATTTTAATTTTTCAATAACCTTAAAATGAAAATGAAATTATTTGTCACAAAATCAAAAAGTTAAAATTTACACTGACCTTTACATTTTCATAAATTTTACTTTACTAAAAATAATAAATTTATAAATTTGATCATTAAACATTGTACAAACTTTACATGGAAATGCATTTATTAAATTTAATTATTTGTTGCATATTTTAAAATAAATAAAATAACAAGTATTTACGTATGAAATAGACGAACAAAAACTATTATTTAAGATGAGAAATCCAACAAAAAATAGTGAATTTAGCTTAAGATACTTGCCAAGTAAGGCTAGTATTTTATGAACAAAAAATCATGTAGCAATGGCTGTATAACAAAAACAAAGAACTATCCCTTTCGAGAAATGTGAAGTTCCATCCAGAAAAATAAAAAAATGAATACTAAAATTTTAATCATGTTTTAAGGGAAAGATGTTAGCCCAAGTATCCAAATCCCAAACAATTATATTATAGCTAAGTCAATGAACAAGTTATGATGTTTCACTTTCTAGTGGTCAAGTCGAATTTCAATAATTGAGGACATATGTTAGCTTTAGAAATATTCAATACAAGTATAGATAGTTTTAGGTCTCGTTTAGCATTGTTTTGAGCAGCAAAAATTTCTGTTTCAACCAAAAGCAATTCTAAATGTTTGACTTCTAGGGCAACGTTAGCAAAAACGTGGTTTCCAAAATCAAGCTTTTGCTCCAAACTCAAAAACTCCTAATGTTGGTGCTTTTAAGGTTAGTTTACCAACTTTTGTAAATAAAAAAAACTATATACTCCTTATTTTTCTTTACCTTTTAGCACTATATTCGTTTTGGGATTTTAGCTATTCACTCAATGCCAAACACTCTAAAATCTTAAACAAAAATTTTTAACAATAACTTTTTCATAATACTTTTCAAATAAACTTTCTCAAACCAATTTTTTTAAATTCAAACATTTAACAAAAGGTCAAACTAAGCTTTAGTACAGACTGATTTGAGGTAAATATGCTAAAACTCATAAAAGCTCTATAAAGTTTTTTTCATTAACTTTTTGTTAGCTTTTTCATGACTACCATTGACCTAAGTGTTAGAGTGCTTTTTAAAAAATAAAACAATGATATTCTTTAACCTTTTTCTTATCATCTCAACATGAACTGCAACATTTGCAATCCAAATCACTTATGCTCACTCTCCAAAAGGCATCAACAATAAGAAACTTGTAAAGTAAAAGGTATACTAAGTATTGTTAAGGCTAGATAAGTAGTCTCAAGAAGATTGAAATTGAGAGCCATTTGGATTCTCATAATCCAACCAACTCCAACATATAAAGGAACTTAAAAATGTATGATAGAATATATAGTTAATTTGTTGGAATCTAATGAGAAATCAAATTGTTGAAAATGACAACATTTTAAAGCTGTTATTGGATTTGTAAAACGTTAGGTCAAAGTACTTAAAAGGTTCTTATGCTATAGCATCTTGTGCAAATTAGTTCTTTTATTCTAAAATTAGGTAATTTAGTCACTTTTCTTTTAAAATTGAAGTAAAACTGTAAAATCACTAACAAGATTAATGTGAATAGTGTAAAAAATGGTGTGGCATTTAACCTTTGTTAAGTTGATGATGCAGACATCAAATGGTCGCATGACACCAATAAAATATATTATTTTAATGTAGTATGGACAAAATAAATAACCAACTTGCTGAAAATAACATATCTAATCATTTTAGATTTATGATATTTTCCAATTGAACATTCTAATTGAAATTCAATGTTACTTTAACAAAAATAAAAAAATAAAAAATAAAAAAAGACTAAAAAATGATACAATTAAAACAAGAAAAAAAGAAACTAAAGGAAAAACCCTAAATCTTACTACCTTAAATCAAGATCAAACCTTAAATTAGCATTCAACCTTAAATCAAAATCACAACCCCAAAACAAAATTACAATCTCAAATTAAAATTAAAACCCTAATAGAAAAAGGAATGAGATTGAAAGCTACAAAGAAAAAATGCAGAGGGTTTGACAAACTGAGATTAAAAGATACCTTGAAAATGGAGAAAAGTCAAGGGTGAGGTAAGTATTTTGCTTTATCTTTATTTAGCAACTTGTCATTGATATGCGTAAATTATTTATGCTTTAAGGGTTCACTAAGATTTTGTTGTATTTTGTTTATTTTATTGACCTTTAGTGGTCCATTGAGATGCTATTGTATTCTTTATGATTTGATGTTGGCACCAACTATGATTATGGAGTTTGACCTGCATACAAATACATGAACCTGAAAAAGTATAATATTTAATTTGTTTGAAAATAGTATTGAAACTCCATGTTAAGAAACAAATTAAGTTTCAAATTAGTTCTTTTTAGGCTAAAAGTTTGAGCTTGTAGGTTAGAATGTTATTATTGTTGTCATGGAATAATCTATATTATTAATTGTTCAAGAAATTTAGAAAATTTTAGATTGTTGTTACTACTCCTTCTTATTCTATTATAGCAACTAAAATCACTTAGATTTTTCATTATTCTAAATGAACTCGTAAAGGCTGGTCAAGTGTCGAACACTTCCTAAATGAGTTTGTTACTAGCTAGTGATAGCATTTCCTGCATAGTTATATACATATCCATACATGTATAGATTATAAAATAAATATGTGCATGTTACTATAGTCTTTGTGATTCTAGGTTTAAATCTAATTTGAAAATTATTAACCATAGTTCAATAAGACAACTAATTTGTAATTTTCTTTTTGGTCTTTCTTATTGAGAGTGTTGTGTTGTATGTAATCTATACAGGTATGGATATGTTTAAGTTTTCATTATGGTGGAAACCTTATTCGCAGTCGTAAAGTGCCGTATGTGAATGGAAAAGTCAAGCTATTAAAACATTATGATGTTAAGAAAATTTGCTATTGGTGTTTTACCATTAATGGTCCATCATTACACTATGGGTTGAATGAAGTAAACAGTTTGCAATTTTTATAATCAGGAATGACCTTAGATAATAGGTTAAAGTTGTTGCTTGACAATAATAGAGTTTTAAAATTGTGAAATCATCTAAAGAACTTTGGTGAAATGTCAATACATGTTGATCATGTTAAGAATGGATTAGGCAAATCTAGTGAAATTCTATTGCTTATTACTTAAAGCTTTTTATAAGTGCATTGAGAAGCAATATGGTGATTATGAGAATAAGAATAGGGATGCTAATATAATAAGTCTAAAGATAGTGGTAATGAAAAGTTAAACGTAGTTCAAATTAATTGGTTTAAAGATGAACTGGATCATGAACTTGCAATTGGTTAATATAAATTGAGGTAATATAATAAAGATATAAAAAAATTGAGGTTAGAAGTTGAAAAAAAGATTGATGAAAATTGATTTGGGAACAATTTCCTAAGTAAAGAATTTATGTTCTTAGCCCAAGCAACACAAACAATGTTGGTAAAGGCCCTTTTAGAAGACATAAGTCTAATCGTGATGAAAAGCATGGTGCACAAAAATATGTGGATGATCATGGATCCGAAACTGACAACATTGATTTATATGATTCTATTAGCAACAAAGCAACAAGTAATGATTATGTTGCTAATGATGCATAACGAGCGAGGTGAAGAGGCTTGCATTACAATTCCAATATGCTTTCTGAAGGTTTTTTATAGGCCAAATATTTAAGGATCCTACTGAGCTAAAGATAGCACTTAATAATTATTCTTTGAGTAGGTAATTTGCAAATTGTTAAAAGAGAATAATAAAGTATGGGTAAGGGTAAAGTGTGGTGGTACAATTTGTATATGGGAGATACTAGCATTGAGGGGTAGAAATGACATCTTATTCAGGATAAAGATCTATTATCCAAAGCATTCATGCTTTGCCTATAAGTCAAAACAAAAGAGTGACAACTAGGTTATAGCAACCAAGTTAAGAAATGACATTACAAAGAAGCCTTAGATGCAAGGTAAACATGCACAGGCATAAGTAAGGCAAAATTTGGGTATCATTATTAATATCTGGAAAAAGAGGAGAGCAAAACTTATAGTGATGAAAAGATCTAAAAGAATTAAATGGAGGAGTTTAGTAGATTGAAAAAAATATAGTGATGAGCTCAATGAGATGAATCTTGGTTATACTATGAAATCGAAAGTTGATAAAAGTACAACAAATTCACAACCATCGTTCCATTAGATGTATATATGCATTAAAGCGGTGAAATATAACTTCAGATAAGAATATAGACCCATAATTACGATAGATAGGGGTTTTTTTTAAGGGTTTGGTTAAATGATAGCTACTAGTTGTTGTTGGTAGAAATGGAAACAACTAGATGTTCCCTTTATCATGGGTTGTTATAGCTTGAGTAGAGAACATAGATAATTGAAAATCATTTTTGGAATTGTCAATGAATGATCCTAACATCATAGATAGGGCTAGTTGGACAATAATGAGTTACATGCATAAGATACATGTACTTAATTTTAATAATTTGTAATAAACAAATATATGATTATTTTTAATGCTTTTTTTCTATCTAACTTTATAAGATCTTTTCAGGTCTATTAATAGCCTTTTTCCTTTTATGGAGCAAAGAATATTTGTCAACACATATATGCTAGATTTTCAAAATTTTAGAGACTTGACACTAAAATTGAAATTCTAGATCTGTGCAAAATTACCCAACCAACAAGAATTTCTAAAACAAATGAAAGTTTTAAAGAACCAAAATAGCGATGCTCATAATTACTTGAAGGAAAATTGGGATTCACTATACTAGTCACAAGCTTTCTTATATGATTTCTCTGAATGTGATATCATTGATAACAATATGTGTGAGACTTGCAATGGAGTGATAATAGATGCAAGGTCCAAGCCTATTATTCCTATTTTTGAATATTGGGATTCATGTTATCAGGAGATTGGTGAGAAATAAGCGGTTAGGTAAGAATTGGAATAGTGATTATGGCTTATGGAATAGGCAGATATGTCTTTATAGAAGAAAAATTGAAGTTTAACATAAGAGAAAACCCTAAGCCTTCAGATAAGCCAACAAACCATTATTGAATGCCAAGTATTTAGCACTAACTACTACAAAGCTATCCTATAATTTATCAAGGAATCAATAATAAAATGATGAAGAAGAAACCTAAGCCAACCACCATAGACTTATGATAAACCTAAAACTTATTCTAACTATAGTAATCAGTCACTTATTAAGAAAATTGGGCAGTTTCTATCTCGTACTCGGTATAAAGACCAAAGTCATTGTAGGGCTTTTCAAATTCTCATATAAGAATATGTAGGGACACAATTCAAGAGAAGTTTTACCCTTAGCACTTTAATTATTTTTAAAACGGATTAGATGGACTTTGGGGCCTATTGCAGAAGTCCCACATCTATTATTTTTACACTTTAAGTGCATAGACTTTAGTTTTGTTATCTTATCACATAACAAAAGCTTAAGCTAGCAACTAAACCTCTTAGCCATGTCTTTTTTGTTTTTTTCCCTAGTATTTACATATGTAACAAAGATCTTGTCTTCCATAGCTATCTCATCCTCTATTAGATCCACCTCGATTTCCAAATCTAATAAGGAATTCTCAGTATCAGAAGTAATTTCATTCATGGATTTTACAAAGTGGGAAAAATGAAAGTTATGTGAAAAAGACAATACTAAAATATCAAGAAAAATGTGTATCAGAGGTGAAGAAACCAAAAGGATTATTAGAAAGTTAAATGGCCTACGTGTTTGGAAGCTTAGAAATACTAACATAGTGAAAAAGTTAGGCCATAGATGTGATTAGAAGCCCTTAGAATTAAAGAACTCATTGAAAAAAGGTGTTTCAGAGAAAAATTATGATTAGAATGAAAAACAATGTAAATTTATAAAAAAATGGGAAAAGAGCATGAGAACTAAATGGTGGAGATCAATTTACAAAAAAAAAAAAATTGATGGTAAAGATCTTACAATATGAGGACAAAAAATTAGGGAGATCTATAATAGGATTTAATTAGAATTCCCCTAGCCAAGGTGACTATCTTTAGACATCAAAGCTACAAAAAAAAAAAAATTTTAACTTTAACAATTTTTTGTCAACCAAAAGTCACGTTGGCACAAAGTTCACCTCAGCCAAAAGTCAACTTAGCCAAAGTTCACCTTTACCAAAAGTCACCTTGACATACGTTCACCTTAGATAAAGGTCACCTCGACAAAAGGTTCATCTTAGCTAAAAGGTAACCCCAGATAAGCCTACCTAAAGATGTAAATTCACCTCAACAATGATTCACCTTGACCCAAATTCACCTTCGCATAATTTTACCTTGGCATAAATTCACTTTGACATAATATGCATCTCTAAAATTATTGACCTAAGCTTGACAATGCAGTGATCGTTGTTTTGTTAACCTATGATCATAATCAATATTTAGCTTATGAGTTCAACTAGTATAAAGTATCAAACTAGTTGAGAAGCACATAATAAGGTAAATATTTTATATGCAAGGATATTTTAATCTTTTACCTCAGTCAAAAGACATAAACAAATGGCTCAATACCACCTCAAACACACACTGACAAGGTAGCATGCATAACTTATGTTAGGCACAATAAGCGCCGGTTGTCTAACTTTAACAACTGATTATAGACGTGTCATTCATACATAGTAGGGAACATACTGCATTAGGCCAACCAACCTTATTACACCATATCTCTATCTCCATCTCTTTCTCTATTTTTCTCCCTCTTTTTGTAAGAGGTACCTTATTTCCTAAGTAAGAAGAGGTTTTTTTTCACTTTTAGCTCTTCTACATATTGACTTAAATGTCAAAAAGCCAATGCCAAAGCAACCTCTGATCTCTTTTAACGTGTTTTCTTACTATTTCTGATGCTTGCTAAAGGAAATTGTATTCCTATATCTAAACTCATGTATAAGGAATCACATATATTATTAAATAAAACGTAACAAGATTTACAAAAAAGGTTATGCGGCAGAAAAAATTTTCATAGAAACAACTGGATACCTTTTGGATCTTTAAATTGTGTTTACATTTGATTTCAAAAATTTACGATAACTACATTCTTTAAGAATTGACATTATACCTCTTCAAAGACCCGTAGCCCTGAGGCTGCAAAAAGATCCACCAAAAAAAATCATGTTCAAGGTCCTCAGAGTTCACGAGGGTTTCAAGCATAAAGCCTCCAATGGTACTCCACACGAACGACAATCAGAACCTTCTCAAAGTCCACGATTTCTCTATGCTAGCTAGAATATCTTACAGTCTTATAAAAAAAGGTTATTTTTTTTATTTTTCACTCCCAAAGAAATCAAGAATGTCTATTGATTACAAAGAAACAAAAAAAAAATGAGGAAAATAAGAAAAATTTATTGCTAGAGTTTCTTTTCTTAGCTAAAACTTAAAGTTTTATTAGCTATCTTGGAATCAAATTTCTAACAATTAACCAAGGAAAAAGTAGGTTACTTCCCCCTATATACTTGGTGCCATAATACAGTATTAATAGGAAGGTTGTTTTGATTAAGATCCAGCTCTCATAATCTAGGTAAAACTTTTTTACCTAGTTCATCCAAGATAGGGCCAAGCTACTAACTGATTAGTATCTTGGCCTACTCCAAGATTTATTGAGCTTTAAATCATCTATGCCAATCCTTAGTCTATGTCTAATTGGGCTTTGTTCAAAACAAAGCCTATTAGATCAACTAGCTAGGCTTTTAGCAAACCTTAAATTTATGTACAAAAATATTAATTCTCAATCAAATTTCATGTCTAAGTGAAACAATTTGACTTCATATAAACCCAATTACCAAATAATTACTTAACTCACCTCAACAACTGAGGAACATAATTTGGCAAAGATCAAGATTAAGTCAACGCCATGACATGTCTATTATTAGACAAAATCTCGATAAGACAATCATTTCTTTCTTGCAATATTAAGACATTCAAGATTAGATTCCATAAATCTAATTTATGTCTTAATCAATCTTAATTGAAACTAATTCAACTACGTCCTTTATAAGATACTTTTTATTTAATTAAGTTATACTTAATTGAATTTCGGTTTTAATTCACTTAATCTGTCCTATTGCGTGTGACCTATTAGATTCCCAACACATTGGTATTCAACATAATTAATCACATTAATCATGTTCATAGATCAAAAGCAACTAGTAACGCATCATGATCACCACAAAGTTGACGATTCAAAGTGGCCTCATCGAAACCTTTCATTGACTGGCCTATTAGTATAATTTAGTCCTTTCACAAAATATCCTAAAATGAATATGGGCTTACTACCGTGTCTACTCATGGTTTAATCCATATTCATTCTTGCAACTAATGGTTAATGATATGAATTTAGAGAAACTATTTCTCCTAAATTCATTTTGCTTTGGCAAAAGACTTTATTCCTATTAACCATAGTCATGAACAGATAAGATACATCTCGATGTCACTAAGAGTTATGAATCCTTTATGGATCACTCAATCACCTTCTTATGGTTCATGTCATAACCAAAAACCTAACCTTTGGCGTCATTTATTGCAACCTATTTCAAATGGATCAAAGTATAACACTCCCTACGAGATGGCTTGGTACCACAACCTTAAAACTAAGCTGGCAGGTAAGAACATTTCCAAAGACATTTGAGCGACTAATACCAAATGGAGTTCTCAAATAGGCCATGTTCAATAAACTTATTTCTGCAAAACAAGCACTCACATGCCATCCCACGTATCCTTCATACTTAGATCTATGAGATCAATTTCTAACTTTACTAGTTAGAAGGCATAACACATGCCCGTCTTTGAAAATTGCCAAAGCCCCATTATGGCACTACAATCACTGGGAACACTTTTAGAAACATGGCTTTGGTGCATAAGAATGTCATAGTTATAACTATTTATAATTCCTTTGTAAGGCCTTATATGTCCTATAAGCTTCATCCAATTAGTGTTTTCATGATCATTAGTCATGCCATTAACATGAAAGAAAACCTTGTATCACTGCAATGTGGTGATAGGTTTGCATTATTAATTGTATGCCTCTAATCTAATCTGATCGACTTTAAGGCATATTTACTTACTCTTACCCCTAAGTCTAATCTCAACACTAACAAAATATCATGTATAGACGTTGATAAAAGGAGCAATGCAAAATGAGTTGGCTCATCTTCATCATTGACAACTAAGTTACTTCTTCATTAGAATACTTAAAAGGTTTGAAAGTTAATGTTTCTTAAAAGTTCATTTGGCGCTTAACCATGTCATGATTCAAATAGAATGTGATTGATGAGAATATGATTATTAGGAATGTAATTATTGGGAAGAAAAAATTAAAACATTTCATATAGATGAAAAAGTGCGAATTCAAATATCAGCAAACTATATTGACACATTTGGTTCACTAAAATTTTACTGAGAATATGGTAGTAATTCTCAAAATTATCCTTATAAGAAAGTATATTTTACAAATTTTAGTATTTTTCCAACAATATTATTATTAAAAAACATTTATACTAAATACTTAAAAATAATATTTCCATAAGTGTTAATAGTAATTTCTAAATTTATGCTCATAAATTAAAATGCAAATGAAGTATATTTATTCATGTTAGTTTTACTATGAAAACATAAAGAACTAGCATTGACTTCATAAACATTAAAAAAAAAAAATTTGTTGATGAAAAATATTACCCATTAATGAACAACATTTTAGAAAACATTTTTCTTTGAAGAAGCAAAATATGTGCTCTTTAATGTTTACTATGCCAAAAATAACCTTATACAACATTTTGTTAATAGCAAGCGAAACACCATTAAAAATAGCACTTTCACAACATTTTTAGAATTTCTAAAAGCATTTAGATTGTGCTATTATATAATATAAAAAGAAAGTTTAAAAGAAAAAGCTTTTCATGATAAAGTCATTGTACATCTTTAGTTTCTTTTCAACATCTTTCTATTTTATTTCAATTTAAAATTCCAATAAACCAAAAAATAATCAAACCCTATTTATATCATATTCCTATTATCCCTTTCCCTAATCAAAACCCTTTTTTACTTTGAATTCCAATATTAAAGAAGATTAGATGTATTCATTTCACAGTGCACAAATAAATCAACCAAATCAACAAAAGTTATTCAGAAAATGGAGAAACATTAAAGCTCTTGATTCCATTTCTTCCTATATGTCGTAACGTACCCCAGGGTGGATCTTCACGGATCTATAGGTGTATACGACTTAAAATATTTTTTTGACTAGGAAATGTCTTCTTAACTGAGACTTTTTCTTCACAGCATGATGATAATGAGAAAGTATGGATTCTCAACTTGTGATACAGTGAGGGGGACCATAAGATGAATCGCTCATCTTATTATTCTCGGGCCAATGTTTGGAGTTGCCACCAATTATTTTGGGCTAGGCATGATCAGATGCCTATTGAAACCTATGTCTTGAGTTACAAAACTCGAAACATCGATCCCATAGTCTACGTGGTACAAAGATTCACCATTTGGGTTCAGGAGTTGGTTACGCACGATGATGCACGAACCTCTTCTCTATACCTGAAATCGATATCTTACTAGTTATGTTTTATCTCAGTTTTGATTCTTTCAATCTTAACTCATCACTATTTTGATATAACCCTTTTTTAATGCATGAATTTTATAGAAATACAAATTCAGGTTTTGATGAAAAGATTTAATCTTATATACGCCCCGGATAGATGGGGAATATAGAAATTTTTAATAAAAATGACCTCTGGATTTTACTTTGAAAATGGAATATTCGGTTTTGGGCACTAGAAAGATACCCACGTGAAACATCACCTTTAATTTTACTTGAAATGATTTGAAAATATGAATGCGAATAATCATCAAAAAAGAAATCACGTTAGTAAGGCAATGAATGAAGTAACATAACATGAACCATTCAATGTAATGATAAAAAAAAGGGATGGACTATTGGAATTTATCTCGCAATTGGCATCGATTGTCTGAGAATAACCAAATCGATAATTTTCAAAATGGATCTGGGTTCCTTGATTGAACAAAGTTTTTTTTTAAAAAAAATGGACTTGACTCTTGGCACGTTCATGGAAATCCGGAAAGAAGAAAATTTTAATTATATTTGAAAGACAGGGTTAGAGTATTCCTTCGAAAAAATAGGGTTGGAGTATCCCCAAGGATGACAAATAATTTTGATAAAAGAACATTTTTAAATCTTAACAATTTTGAAAAAGTGGTGTTGTAGTATCCCCTCAGAAGGTCAGGGTTGGAGTATCCCCGAAAGTGACATGTCTAACGTTCTTTAAAGAAGTTAAGTTGGAAAACTTAAGTTGACAAACTTTGTGATTTAGAAAATGAGTGAGTGTTTTGATACTTTCTTATAAAAGAAATTATTATGAATGAGAATGGTAAAGATGTAAAAAAAATTCATGCCTTGATGCGAGCCTATGGGAGGTCGAAGCATGTTTTCGAGGCTGATCAGGGTGATATAGTGACATTCGAATGTCTCGAGACAAAGCTTAGGAAAATAACTTAATTTTGACCAAGGGACAGCATCGTGCTATCCCACTTTCGGAATTTATTCTAAATTGATTTGAAGGTTTTAGAGGGTGAACAAGATACTGTTAGAAAGGTAACTCAACGAGGATCAATCTAAAAATATTCCCAATATCCCAAAAAATCACTTTCCAAGGGAATAAATTTTCAAGTTTGGATTAATTACGTTGTTGGTAGAGCATACGAGGGACAGGAAGTGTCAAAATTTAAAAAATCACCCGGGACTCATTTGGTATCAAAAAATTGCAAACTATACCTTTCTAAAAAGGAAATTTCATGAATATTTTAGGAAAAAAAATGTTTGAAGGATTTGGAAAAATCATTTAGTGGGTCTAAATGGCCCGATCAGAATACATGTTGTTGATTTCAGGGGTTCTGGACAGTTTAGATTTGAAAAATCATAACTCTCTCATCCAGAATGATCTAGGGGTGACTAAGGCATTGTTTTAAAGATAATTTACACACTTTGAGAGAAAAATATCAAAAAATTCATGAAAAATGGTTTGGGATTTTAAACTGATTTTTTAATTCGTAACAGTTGTACTGCTAACAGGGGACAAAGCAAAGTAGGGGATATTTCTTTGTGTTTTTGGGACTAAACTTGGATCATTGACATTCAAACATCCATGACTAAAGGGAAAGAGTGACATAAGCATCACGAACTCATTTGCACAGCCCCAAAGTAGTTTGGGATGATGAAACAACCTATTGATCATACCACTCAAGGTTTCGACTCAAAAACAAGGCACAAACATTTCGGGAAAGAGTGCAAGGCCATTTTCGTCAAAAAATCAAAAGTTTTAAGCTTGTTTAATCAGGATTCCAAATTTGAAAAACTGAATTTTTTGCAAGATTTTTTGCTAACTTTAAGGAAAATACTATGTTCATATTAATCCTCATTAGTTGAGGTTAACATGCTTGGCTTAGGAAGGTTTTGAAAATCAATTTTCAACAACCACCAAACATGCACTTAGATAAGGAGAAGATAATGAACATACAAGGGGATGGCATATAACATGAATGGGGATCCTAACTTTACCAATGGTCTTAACAAAGAAAGTGTTATGCATACATCTCATGAAGTGAAGCATGCCGAAAATGTCTTATAAACATGCTTGAAACATGCTAGGCTAAGGATTTATGCATGGATTGAACATAACATGATGCATGGATATGGCATAAAATGCATGAACAAGAGCTGTCAAAAATAATAAAGATAAAATAAGACAGTTTGCACATCAAAAGGGGCATCAAGACCTCCAAATCCTAAGCTACCACAACCAAAAGCCATATTAATGGATGAGAATCTTAAGAGGGTGATGGAAGCATGAAAGGCTCACTAAATGATAAAGATGCTGAAAAACAGAAAATGAAAGTGATTAAAAAGGAAGTTAAACCAATAAAGCTTTAATTTTTGGTCAAGTGGTTGGAGCAGTAGAGATGGCATGAATTCCCCTCTTTTCCTTATTTTTAATTAGCAAGAAATGAGAGAAAAAGAAAGGTTTCGGTTTTGGTATGGGTGAGGATGATTTTTCAGAGTGTATAGTGCTAGAGAGTGAATGTTTGGGGCTATTTTTGGATACTGAGTGAAAGGCTACGGGATTCTTTTTTTTATGTGTGAATGAGTTGGGAGAGCTGAAACAAGCTCAAAAAAACTTTTTTTTTTTGCTAAGATAAATGGCCTATTTATACCAACACTTTGGAGCTAAATTGGGGGTATTTTTGGTCATTTCTCAAAAGGACAAAGTTATGACAGCTAATTGCTATAGGGTGGCTATAGAAAGCAATTTGCTACCAATGTGATAGACATAGGGTGGCTGGTTTGATTGCTGAAATTAGATACCAGCAAGTAGGGTGGCTGATGGTGATCTTTGTCAACAAACAAGGGAGGAGTAGGTTGATCATATGACATTGACCCTTTATGATTTAATTTAGACTTCAAAAAAATTATTTTGATTAATTCACAAGTCCAAACTCATAATCTGATATGGGTTTTGATCTTTTCTGATGCATAAACAAGTTAAAATCAAGCTTTGGATCAATGATGGACAAGATAAAAATGCCTCGATCATGGAAAATGGCCTGCATGAATCGACAAATTGAAGAATGTATTGATACATTTGGTCCAAAAAACCCAGAATGTATTGATACAATGAACATTGTATTGATACAATGATCATTATGTCGATACTATGAAACATTTTATTGATACATCTATTTTACAGAATGTAAGTTTTGGTTCTGGCATGGCCTAGTATTGATACATGAGTTCACGTATCGATACATAAACTCATGTATCGATACATGTACACATTGTATCAATAATAATGGGAATATTTCAAATTTTTAGGTCGTTAAAGCATTGTATCGATACATAAAAACCATTTATCGATACATTTAGGTAAAATTATAAATTTTCCCTCGTCTTTTGTCCTCGAACACTTGAAACTACGTCCTTTGATGCCACATCTTTACATTTCTTTAATATAATCCATAGGCATTCTTGACCTCCTCAAAAATACTTTTTCATCAGGCAAAGATTATCTCGCAGCTTGCTAAAAATTAGCCCAGACAAAATAAGGTGTCTACACTATCCTCGATGATGATTTTTGTGGTTTTTAGGTATCTTTCCCCACTTCCTTTCACCTAGATCAATTTAACGTCATTTTATTGCTGTTTTTTAAATGTTTACTTTAGATTATAGTTTTTTATTGGATTTTTTTATTTTTGCAACTAGGAATTTGTTTGCATTCATATTACTTAGTTGATTTAATTGATTAAGGCTCTCCTTCTCAATTTATTAGAAATTTTCTTTGGATTCATTGACCTTTTCCTAAATTAATTTGTTGATATTTCTATTTCGTGATGCTCGTCTTAAGGTTTCTTGTTTATTAGTTTCTAATCAAGGAATAGGAATATTGTTGGATAGAATTAAGGCATTGATTTTGTCATGATCTGTAGATATATTGAATTTTGGATTTAATTTTGGTTCATCAGCAATTTTTTAAGATAAAAATTAAAATTATAAGAGCATTTTAATGGGATAGTTGACTCATTAACCAAAGTAAGGGCTAATCAACATGATTTTCTATGTGTAGCTCATCAATGAAGCTTGCTTAGCTACCAATCTTCCCTTACTCTTTGCTTTCATTTGTAAAAGGTATAGGATTACCGTAAAAGTTATACGATTACCAGCCTTCACTTGTTGTAATTTCAATGGTTTTTTTGTTTTATTTCTTCTTATGGAATTTGTAGATTTATTAATTTTACTATAGTTTGGTGCATCAACAGATTTTTTATTTCAATTAAAATTACAACATTTTAATTTGACATTTTTGTTTGTAGTGGACACCTTGTTAGTGACATATGGGCTTTGATTGGATAAGAGAAAAAGGTGGGTTTGTCCTAAGAATTACAGTTGGGGCTGTATTTAGAGCAATTTTCTCAATTAAAGTCTCAAATCTTTTCTTGTTCTTTGTCAATTGAAGATATTAATTGTGCAGTTGCTACTACTAGCAGGGTTTTTTATAAAGGGCCGTGGCCAAAAATAATTCCATATGTGAATTCATTTTTTTCATTCTCTTAATCTCATTGCATTTTGATAAAGTATGGATAGTTAATACTGTTATAAATTTCTGATTTTGCCTTTTGTTCTAGGAACAGTCATGAATACCTTAACACTTTATTGATTTGGTTAAGAAAAATAATAGGGAGCTCGTAGCTTTAGAGATATTGAAAAATGGAGATCCACATGAGCAAGCTACTAAATTTGAATCATCATGACTTTATATGCCAATGATCTAGGTTAAGTAGATAAGATCCATGGGCTAATAAACTACACCATGTTTAGACCTCATACGAGCCAATAGGTGTTGCAAAACTGTCAAGTAAAATCCTTTGACTGCTCTCTACATGCTAAGTTGTTCCATGAGTTTACGATAAGAATAATGAGAATTCTTAGATTATTGATACAATCAAAAGTTAAATCAAAATGTCTGAACACCTTACAATTTTTTTGTGTAAAAATAGAATTGTCATGGAAAAAGGTCTAGTTAGGTGCTTACTCTAAATCAAGAGCCATGCAAATGTAAAAGCATCCAAGACAAACTAAAACATATTTTTTTTTATTATATAATGGTTCTAGTTACATAGGATATTAAATATATTTTGAGATGTTGTTCACTTCAAGGCTACTTTAATCACTTTCACATTTCTTTAACTCATATTGTCACTATTTCCTTATCTGAATTCTTTTTGACAAGCTGATCTCCCTTTAGGTGTTCTGAATATAGTTTTTGGCTATGGTCTAACAGCCGGTGCTGCTCTTGCCAGTAACATTTATGTAGAAAAGGTATCATAATTCCCCAGTGAGCTTGGGATTTTTTGCCTTAAATATCAATTTATAAGTATATATTATAATATAACAATCTAGAGTCACATATAACCCTTGAGCTCATGGAGGACAAAAATTGCATGGTACATAAATGATGTCTACTATAGTTAAATTTGGTTCCTATTAAATTCATGTTTACATTTTTCCAACAAAATGCATAATTAAGTTATGTTTTTTGAGTTACATCTATGGTTCCATTGTCTTAAACATCTCCAATCTTGCACTTAAGAGCTTAAGAATATATACTTTTGAGAGCTTTTAACTAGATGAATTTTTTCGTTGTCAAATTTCTTCTTAAAACCTTATACCATTTGTATACAGATGCCTACATGTAAGTTATTGTTTCACTTTATTTAAGTTGCTTTCTACATATGAAAAGTGTGAACAACCTACAAATCAACTTTGTTGCTTTCCCTAGCTTTAAGATTTTCAAGACGTCATGTAAGTTTATAAAGTTATGTTTCTTTTATTTTGTTTTTGTTTATTGCTTTAAGTAAAGCTAGTTACACTATTTTTAGGATAGTTTTTCTTGTTTTCATAACTTCAAAGGACATGCCTTCTTTCAACTTCTAGCAGGCGAATACTTTAGGCATATACAAGTTCTTTCAACTTCTATAGGCAAGCACTCCAGGTGTGTACAAGTTCACTTCACTCAATATAAATAGAGCTTTTTCTTATTTTATCGAATAAATAAAATAACTTTCACTTGATGTTTTCCAAACAATTATTGTAGTGTATGTATTTGTGCTTTTTTAATTTTATATCAACAACTATTTTAAATGACTTGTAAATAATGAAAATTTTGTATAAGTTTATTAATCTTTTCATCTAAAAATTCTTCTCAAGAGTTTTTGTTTCCCTTCTTTTATTATTTAGATTTTGTTCTATAATAGACATTATTATTTTAGTAATAAAGAGAAATATTACTTTTGGTATAGAATTTGGTTAAAATACAATTTTTACTGTTCTTTGACTTAAAATAAAATAGACCCAATGGCTCACTACATGTTATATGGTTATCATATGGCTATTACTTAAAAAAGGTTTTAGTATGATAATCTTATAATAGTACTTTTAAAAGTGCTAGTAAAAGTTTAGAAAATGTACTTTTATAATAAAACTTTTTATGTGCTATGAATTAAGTCTTTTAGTAGTATTTTGTAAGATGCATTTATAAGGTGAAAAACTATTATTGTAAAGTGAAAATTATAGCATTCCGGAAAATGCTATTATATGTATAAAGAAGGTTGCTAAAGGGTTTAAGCTACATGTAAAACCCATATGAAAATGCTGCCTTTACTCAATTGAAACATTCTCCTTAATTTTAGTAGCACTTTTTAATTGATGTAAAAAAGCTTATTTGGGGTATTGGTTGTCACATAATTTCATCAATGTATGTGTGTAGCCAATTTCAAGATTATATCATATCAAGAAAATACATAGATGTATAATAATTATTACATGTTAAACAAAAATAATTTAATTAATAGGTTATTGCTGAAGATCATTAATAATCGCTTATTAAAAAAAGACTATTAGTGATTTCATAAGTTTTAAAAGAGTAATTTTGTCGTAAAATTTTTGACTTTCTCTTTACATGGCGAGGTTCCTTACACATTTCTTATCATGAGAATCATATTCCAGTGTTTCTGCGAAAATTGTCGCATGCAGGCCACAGTACAAAAAACGTTACTCTTCTCCAAGATATAATATCTCAAAAATGCAAGGCAACATACTAATTAATTGGAAATAAAACAAATGCTTAAAGTAAGGGGTATGGAACCACAATGTTTACAAAAGAATCATAAATTATATATTTGAAAATAGGTTCTGAAGTATATTCAAAGGAATTCAATAAATTCAAAAGCTTTCAATAGTCTGTCAAATAATAGTCTCAAAAAATTTAAATATTTAAAAAAACACTAATTGTCCAAGAAACATGCATTAAAATCTCAACCATCAAACCTCAAAATTCCCATGTGCATGATCATATTCGAAACCTTCAAAATGTTAAAAAGTGAGTACAATTACTTAGTAAGAAATCAACACTCCTTCAAATAGGTTAAGTAAGCTTAAAAATAATTAAGCAAAATTACTAATTAAATTTAATAATGCAAAACTCTAGATAATTGTATATTTATAAGTAACTTTAAAATCACATTTCATAACAAAACTAAACAAAAACATAGATTTTGGTTTCCAAATCGATCTCTCTTTAGAAGTTATGGCCACCCTTAACCTAAGTGACAAAAGTCATAAGTCATAAGAAAGACCACAATTAACATTAATGACATGGGTCAAAGTATATATTGAAAGCAACCAATGGTTGAGTAAATCAAATATCAAAGAAATCACGATTCTGAATCATGGCATGGTTCAAAATTGATTTCTAATCACAAAATACATGTCAACATAATCAATAATTAACTTTTATTAACAAGCCCAAAACAAAGTGTATCAAGAGAACATTCGAAACACAAATCAAATTACCCATCTCACACTTACTTTTTCTTGATAGAAACAAAGCACACTTAATATGTAAAATAGATTTCATGAGCGTACTTTTCACATACAAATTATGTAGTTTAAAAAGATCACAAAACTATCTAGAATTTTTTTGGGTTTTCTTCAGTTTCATTAAAAACATTTCAAGGCGTTGATTTTTTCAATATAAGACTCATCTAACAAGCTACATGCACCATTAGAAAGATCACATTTCATAACATAAAAATAATCTAAAGATAGAAAAAAATAAGATAACAAATGGAGTTTCGATGACCCAAAGTTAGCTTATCAAAAGTGTCAAAAACCCAAAATCAACGAACTTAAAAAAATTATTTTCTCTTTAATTATTCAACCAAATGAACTGCAACAAATATCATTAGATAGATATTTGAAGAGAACTTTCTATGGGTACTTATAATGTTGCTACAGCTTTTAGGAAGTCGATATGGTTCAAAACAGAAGCGTGACTTTTGTGCAAAATGATCCAAAATACAAAAATTTAAAGAAAATTAAAAAAAAAAATCTCACCTTAATCATTGTTTTTCAAAACGGATTTACCTTTTTTTTGCGTATCTTGCTCGTCTCTAAAGTTACTTTCTCATAAATTACGCAAATCATTGTCTTCCAAAATACATAATGTAAAATAAAACTAAACTTCTCATTGTTAGCTATAATATGCATTACTAATAATTCTTATTAGGCCTAAATAAAATTTTAAGCCCATGGTTAAGCCCATGTGGTGCGCATTATACATATATAAGAGGTCTAAAAAAATAACCAAGAACAAAATTTTGTTAGGTATTATATCTTCCTTTTATTTAAAAGCTTTTAGTCATCTAAACTCTTACCTTAGCTTTCCAAAAGGTGAGTAAATTTTTCTTTCATACTTTTTTCCAACTTTGTAGTTTTTTCTTGTTCAATATAATTATCCAATTCACCTCAACATAAGGAATTGTTCCTTTCGTAAAAAGTTACTATTTTCTATTAACAACATGCGAATGATGTTTTTTTCCATAAAATTCCTGTGAAATAAAAATAGTAGTATTCATATTGAAAGGAAGAATAAGGATGTTGTTTTTATTGGTAAAAAAACCAATTGTATATGTATAATAATTTAATTAGAGTCATAAGACAAATATTCTTTAAGTCTTAAATAAGCTAATCCTATCACATTACTCAGATCTGGAACATATTTTCTCATCATCGTGACAGAAAACATTGCACTCTTAATAATATAGGTTGAACTAATCTATAAGCTATGTCTCCTGCCTTATAATTGATAAAAGTTTCATTAAACATACCAAGCCTAATGAAACCTTTATCAAGAAGCTTTTACAACTATTTTTCAGCTTATTTAATTCTATCAGGGCTATTCTATAAAAAGTCTTAGAAATAAAACCAGTGCATAGAAATGAATCCATATAAAAATCAATTTCTCAATCAAGAGGTAATCCAAAAAATTCCTTAAAGAAAAACATTAAGAAAATTTCCTCACAATAGGAATATCCTTTAAAGCCATCTTTTCAATTTTAGTATTAGTTAACGTTGTTAAGTATCTTTTACAAAACTTTTTATTAACCATCTAGCTTGCAAATAATAATTAGCTTTTAAAGAAACATATGCACCACTACCATAAAACTAGAAAGTATTTCTTCTGGAGATTTCAAAATTTATCCTTCTTATCAATCAACTTTATCATAATAAGCAAATAACCAATTCATCCCTAAAATCATGTCAAAATTGTTCATACGTAAAACATGCAAATCAGTAACCAATCCCTATCCTCAATTCCTACCACACATTAGATAGAAGTTACCCTCTAGCTAGTATGTCAACATATATTTCATATACCAAAGGCATGAAAAGTAAATCGAAGTTTTAAATAAAAGTAGATGAAACAAAAGAATGCAAAACTCTAGTATCAAACAAGACATAAATATAAACAGAGGCAACTAGTAGGTTCATTCGTTTAAAGCAAACACACAATCTTCAGTCTGAGGTCTTCTCTTATTTGGCAATCTATTTGAGGTTGTGCTTGCAAACTGAATAGCCTAATTAGGTTCATCCGTTTGAGGCTTTTGCATTGATTGTGAATTTTGGGGATTTAGAAGACAACCAATAAAAAGGTGATGTTGCTAGCCATATCCAAAATATACACCAATGACATGTTTATAATCAACAACTCAATGTCCTCCACCAAAAATCTAACACTTAGACCCTTATTGAGACAACTTAGCATGAGAGGATTGAATATCTCTTAGAGGAAACTTACTTTTAGAGTAAAAAAAGAATGAGACCTTTTAGTGGCTTAGAATTTGAAAAGACCACTGGAAGCCCTCTTACTTTTGAAAATTAAAAGTCTTTGCCTCACTTCTTTGAAATATCTTTTCTTGCTTCCCGTGTCTCTTTTTAAATTAAGTTTAGGGACTTCACCTTACCAACCATTTCATTGTAGCCTGTCAAATGTAATGGAGCAAGGCGTTTATGAATATAGGCACATTTTAACCTTCTAACTCTATTGCCATAATTAGAAACAAGATAAATGGTAGACCTTGACAATTGATCAAACTTAGTTTCACAGTCATCAATAGTGTACTACGTTAAACCAGACTATAAACTCTCTTTCCACTTGCAGCAGTTTACTTCATGGAAATTAGTTTGTAAGCAGTGTGAAAATTGTTCCAAGTAAAGAATCCAAGATCATTTTTCATTGGTCGAGCTGTTCCTTTCCACCAATTATTAACATTCCTTTGCAGTAAATAAATGGCAAATATAATCTTATTATGATCTGAAGAACGCATTGTACCAAAAGCTTTCTTTATCTCCTCAAGCCATTATTTAGCATCATCAAGGTTTGTAGAGCCAATTAACGAGGAAACTATTATCTTCTTAAACTCACTTAAAGTTTTCTATTTCACAAGACCATCAACTTGTTGCATTGGTGGTTGATGTTGTCATTGATCTTTTAGTAAATTAATTACTTCATTAATCAAACGCAAGACCCTCTCATTAGTAGCAGCCACTATACCTTGTATTTCCTTAATTTAATTCCTAACACCTTTGTGAGTATTTACTGTAATATCAATAACTTGATCTGGGTTTTGATTTTAGGAATTTTAGCATCTCTCACCACTAAGACTCTCAAACCCACTAGTTATAGTATTTGTGACAATATCTCAACAAGGTTAGGTACTATGAAGAAACATACTAATTCAATCATAGTAATAAACATATCATAAATAAAGATTTTTAAAAAATGAACAAAAAAGTGAAACGAAAGGAAATGTCGCAAACTTAAAATTTCCACCTTATATCCAATCTTCACAAGGATAACCAATTGTTTCAAAGTAATGATTGTAAAGATCAAAGATCAAAAACCTAAGCTCTAATACCATTAAATCTGTGACATCTCAACCAAGGCATAACAAAGGTTGCACGTCTACAAAGTATAATTTCTTAAACATTAAAGGCAACATTCTAATTAACTAAAATTAAAATAAGTCACAAGTTTAAAATAGGGAGCAAATCACAATATTTATAAAAGATCATTAAACTGTGTATTTGAAAACAAGTTTCGAAGTATATTTAAAGGAATAAAAAAATTAGATAAAGATTGAGAGTCTTCAATAGTCTATCAAATAATAGTCTCAAACAATCTAAGTCAAACAATCTAAGCATTTGAACCATACTAAAAGTCCTAAAAACAATCACTAAAATCCAAAATGTTACTTCCAAAATTTCCATGGGCATTGTCACATTTAGAACCTATAAAATGCCAAAGAAAATAATAAGTAGAACCATCTAGCAAGCACCCAACGTTTTTTTAGCTAGGTTAAGCAAGCTCAAAAACCATTATGCCAAAATAACTAATTTAACTTAATAAAGCAAAACTCTAGTTAATCATGTATTTGTAAGTAACTTGCTTTAAAATCATTTACCATACAAAACTAAATAAAAACTTAGACTTTACATTCCAAAATATATCCATTTACAAGCTATGGCAATCTTTAACTTTAATGACAAAGGTCATAAGTAATAAAAAGAACACAATTAACACCAATGGTGTGGGTCAAAATATATTGAAATGGTTACATAAATCAAATATCTCAAAAACCATAATTCTAAACCAATGGCACTATTTAAAATTGGATTCTAATAAAAAATACATGTTGACGTGGCCAACAGTTAACCCCATTAGTAGGGTCTAAGCATAATATATCAAGAGAGCTTTCAAAACATGAAAAATCAAATTACGCATAATGTATCATACTTACATTTTCTTTATAGAAACAAAGCATATTTAAGATTTCAAGACCATACTTGTTACATATCAATAATGAAGTAAAATTAAAGTCATGAATATACCTGTAAATGGCAAACAGTTTTTTCACAGTCAATTCAAAAGAATCATAGCTTTCATTTTTAACCTGATTTGCTAGAACATAGGAAAAATATTTATATATTGCATAAATAATATAAGAATATTTAAGATTGACTTTCCGCAACTTAAACACCCAAGGAACATAAATCACTTATCTAACTCTCTAAACTAATAGTTAAACAGCAAATCACACAAATCTCCAAGTATAAGAAAAATGTTCTAAAACAAAAAATTACAAAAATATAAACTTTACTAGAAAAAACTATCCTAAGACATTTACGTTATATGGCAACCACCTTAAAAATCGAAAGCATTTTGGTAATTTTTCTTTCCTCATATTAAGAAAATATTTAAAATTAAGTAAAATAGAAAATTAGAAGTTAAAATAACATAAAATCAGTATCACATGTGATTTTCGATGAAAATATGATTACAAAATTTAATAGCTTTCATATTTATAGGTTTGTTTATAAACAAATAGGCTTTTTAAAAAGCTAAGCAAAATAAAGATAATTTCATAAAAATATATTTATATATGTAAAAATTTATTAAAATTAATAGAACTGAACTTAATATGATTTTTAACTATATAAATTTTATTTTGATTAAAATAGTTTTAAAATAATTAAAAATTAAAATTTTCCAAAATTTGAACTTTTCATTACGCATAATCATTACTTGAAGCCTTTAAAACTCCAAATCAGTAAAGATTTTGGTGACTTTTAAAATACAAAAGCAGGAATGTAATACCATTTTGTTCGGCAAAACCGATTTCATATAACCTAAGTTTTTGGAGTCAAAACTTTGAAAATTATCTTGATTTGTCCATCTGTCTAGCTACTTATTTGGATTGGACCTTGGACATAGATTTTTCCTAATTTAAGCTAGTCTAGGTTGACTCAAATTATTATTTCATGATAAAAATATTTTTTATTTAAAATTTTTTTTGCAAAAATAATTTTTAAATTTTTATTAATTTATGAATAATAATTTTGGCCCTCAAGCTAAACTAAGCTCGATTATAACCTTAACAAGAAACTAGCAAAATTGGCCTATACCTCACAGCAGGCATATAAATAGTTTAGTTTATAGAAAAAAATAAATAAATAGGTTAGCTTAGTAATGTAAGGCAATAGATTTTTTAATCAAAATTACTGTAAAATAGCTAAATAATTTTTTCTTTGTAAATTTTTATATGTTGCAAAATCAATTAAAAATGTAATAGCCAATCACCATATTCTTAAAAACATATAAAATCTTAATAAATAATACCTTCAAACTCAGCAAATCACTTCAATAGTAAGAAAACCAAAACAAACCTACAAAGCATTCCATACAAATACATAGTGAGACAGGAAAATACTCCAAATCTATATAGCATATAGAAATACAACAACACCATCTACTCCTAATGGAAGTCTCAAAAATGTCTTAATTTACATTTTGTTTCACATGCTATGGCAAAATGCATCCTATACGAAACAATATAACTTCAAGCATAGGTAAATGTGTTAGTAACCAAGTTTTAGAATGTTCAAAGATATTATCCCCTATCCAAGCACAAAAACATGTCAATCCACCTTAACCCCATGAAAAAGTATAATCAATGGTTAACTCCTTAAAGCAAAGAAAAATATATTTATTCAAATATCCCATTTAAACATATAATATTTTTATCTCTATGCATAGCTTAAGAGTCCAAATAACTTACAGTTAAATAGTCCAAATAGCATATTTTAGATCTAAGCACAAATAAAATGGTTCAAATAGCATATTTTAGCTCCAGCACAAGTAAAATGTCCTAATAGAATATTTTAGCTCGAGGCACAGGTAAAAGATACATTAATAAACTGTCCAAATAATATATTTTAGCTCCAAGCACAAGTAAAGGGTCCCAATAGAATATTTTACCTCCAAACACATGTAGGAGATACATTAATAACTATCGAAATAATATATTTAGCTCTAAGCAAGGGTAATTAATCACCAATTAGTTTATATAGACACCCTATTTTGTCTGAACCTCTTTCGAACAAACCATGCCTAATCGGAGACTTTTAGCTTAAATGCATAATTTCTTTTCTCAAGCCAATTTTTTGATATCTTGAGACTTCGTTAGAAGGTAATAAAACAAAATAATGAAAATAAAAATAGGGAAGACTATAGGTGCCTCATTAAAAAAAATGTAAAAAGATGTTATTCATTAATGTATCAGTACATCATCATGTTTTGGTCATTCGAGGCATCATTAGAGTCATTCAGAAAATGGATTATTTCTCATTATTAAAGGTTAATGTGAGGTATTTGAAGAGTCAAAGGTATGAAAAATTCACAATTCCATTAGAGTGTAACGATAGCTAACTCTTAAGTATTAATATAAGGCTTCCATGTCATTAAAAATGCAAGTTTCACATGCTGTATCAATACAAATGAGCTATATATCAATACATAAGCTTGAGTATCGACACCGTAAGCTTTTGTATCGATAAATATGCTAACATATCGATACCTCAGCATTTTTATCAAATACAGATGCTTATCAATAGCTTGAAATTTTGATTTTTGGCCATATGTATTGATACACAAGCTTTTGTATTGACACTTGGAGGTAAAAAAGTTCTGTGTATCAATATAGAGTTCTTTGTATTGAACCTGGAGGCAAACTTTGCACTATGTATTGATACAAAATTCTTTGCATGGATATGGGTAAGCATTTTTGCTCATTCATGCCATTTTTCAACCCTTGCTTCATTGATCTAAAATACAATTTGGCTATGTTTGTGGTACCAAAATCAGCAAAATTCAATAGGTCTAAACATTAGATTTGTGATTGGATCAATTATATGTTTTGATGTATAAATAGCCGTGATAAGGGTTATTTTCATGACTGAATGCTATTTGTTAGAAGGCAATATTGATCTTTCTTATTGTTTAGCAAAATAAAGTGGCCTTGATCCACTATTTTTGCTAAGCAAGCCAATGGAATTAATTAACAGCTGAGCATGGTACCTTGTCTCTCTTTGAGGTATATGCACCAAAGCCCTGAAATGCCCTTGCTTTTTGCATTTATCTTCACTATTTACATGGTTATATTGGCCAACTTTGGCTTAGCAGAAAAAAAGACTTATAGAGATCTTCACTTTCACTTTCACACACTTTCTCAATATTCTTACCAACTACCATCGACATCAAAACACCCTTACCTTGTAGCTCTCCACACTGCCTCTAAAAAATAGCTCCAAAACACCATTTTGAGCCATTTTTGCTTGTTTTTCCTTCTTGTTAACCAATAGCAAGTAGGAAAGATCTTCAAAGACAACATCTTTACTTGGAAAAAATTATTTTTTTGGGAGAAAAAGCTACTGAAACTCTTGTTGGTATATTTTCCTAACTTGTTTCTCCATTTTGTTGATATTTTCATGTTTTTCATTACGTTAGTGACCCCTTTCATGCAACCATGACCCTTTGTAAGATTCATGCATTTTCTTTGATGTCTTGCTTATGATCCTATGATTTGGTTGTGCATTAATCTTAAAAATCATATCTTTATATTTTCATGAAATTTCCAACCCTTGCTCATGTCATGAAAACATCTTTTTTTTGCCCATATCATATTCCATGCCTCTATAAATATGTTTTAATGTATTCATGCATTTTTCTTCCTTAAAAACCATGCCTTCATGTTGTCATGAAATTTCTAGTACATGTTAATGTCATGAAAACATTTTGTTTTATGCTCATACCATGTCTTATGTCTCCATAAACATATTCTAGTATGTTCATGCATTCATCCATATCTCTTCGCATTTTTAACATGTTTCTTGATGTTCTAGCATGTTTCTATCATTTGATGCCATGTAAAGTGTTTTACATGGCTAAATATGCTTGCTTGATATCTAGTTCTTGTTGCAAAATCTGTTTTTTAAAACCTCCCTAAGTTAGGTTCATGTTAACTTTAATAAATAAGGACTAACATGGACTTAATGTTTTCAATCAATTGGTTTTCCAATCTTCAGGAAAAAAAAATCAAGCTATCCATGTTTCGATTCAAGGTTGAATGAGGCTAAATGTTTTGATTTTCACTAAATAAAATGTCTTTAACTTGTCCTAAGTTGTTTATGCCTTACCTTTGTGTCTAAAGTCTCTCACTAGTGACTTTAGTTAACGAGCTGTTCCATCATCCCAAATTACTTTGGAATTGTACGAATGAGCTTTTGAAGCCACTATCATTGACCCTAGACATTAACTCGAGCCTAGTTCTAAAAAACCTAACAAAAAAAATCCCCTGTTTTGCCCTAATAGCACTATAGTCATGACTTGAAATATCATTTTCGAGCCCTAAAACTTTTTTCTAGAATTTCATGATATTTTTCCCTTAAAGGACATTGAAATACCTTTCCAGCATTTAATCATTTTGGATAAGAAAGTTATGATTTTTTGAACCTTTGCTATTTTGAACCCTTGGAATCAATGATTTACATTTTGTTTGGGACATTTTGGCCCACCATCTGATTTTACTCAATGTTTAAAATATTTTTTCAAAAAATTTCATAAAATTCCCTTTTCAAGAAGTTATCATTTGTGATTTATGATTCTGAATGAAGCTGGGTGATTTTTCAAATGTTTTCACAACCTTTCCCTTGCATATGCTGCCAATGCTGAAACAAACCCAATATCAAAAATTAATTCCACCTAGAAAAAAAGTTTATGGGATTTTTGAAATATTTTTGATTAATTATCGTCAAGTTACCTTTAAAAAGATACCTTATTTACTCCTTAAAGCCTTTAGATGAATCTAGAATAAATTTTGGAAAGTCGATAGCGTGATGTTGTCCCATGTTTTTGGACTTAAAAATTAGAGTAATTTCTTGAACTACTTTTTTGACTTTCGAATGTCTCAAAATGCATCTAATTAATTTCCCATGAAGTTAGTGTCACAAAATAGGTCCCACGAGGCTTCATTAAGGCTAAACAAAAAAAATCAATTTTATCTTTTATTTGAATTATTGATTTTAATTTTAAAATACCTATTTTCATTAAAAAAAATTTTAAAAAATATACTAAGATTTTCATCTTTGGGGATACTCTAACTTTATTCTTCGAAGGGATACCCCAACCTCACTTTTACAAATTTCATTCAAATTTCAAGAATCACTAAAATTTACACCATTAGAGGTACTCCAACCCCATCTTTTGAAGAGATACTTTAACCATCTTTACACTCAAAAAATCCAAATTCCCTCTCCTAGACTTCCTCGAGCCTTTTAATTAAAACTTTCTTTTTATATACCTCGAACAACTACCGAGTCCAAATAAGTCTTAAAGTTGTCATCTTCGTTAATCCTTAATAATTGAAGACAATTACGAGATACATTCTAACCATCCCTCCTTTTTTATTCTTTTATGTGTTTATTTATATGTAATCTTATTGTATTCTTTTTCTCTTACTAACACGTTTCCCTTTATAGTGTCCACTGTGCATTCATATTTCTAAATCATTTTTTTAAATTATGAGGCAAAGTTCTGTGCCAGTATCTCTCCAGTGCTTGACACAGAATATTCAATTTTCAAAATTAAATCCAAATATCATTTTTGTCAAAAAAATCTCTATGTTCCTTACATCTCTGGGGCAGATACCTAATTTAAATTCATGCATTAAAAGGGGATTGTATCAAAATAATAACAAGTCAAAACCAAAGAGATCAAAATCAATGTACGACATGGTTAGCAGGTACTAATTTTGAGTGTCGTAGGAGTGCTAATCCTTCTCCATACATAACCAACTCTCAAACCCAACTAGTGAATCTCTACGAGGTAGACCTTGAAATCTATGTTTTGGGTTTCATAACTCAAAATACCATTTTCAATAGTCATCCGATTATGCCTGGCCTAAAATGATAGGTGGCAGCTCCAACTCTTCGATGACTTCGTGGTGGCCATCCAATACCAGTTGGACAAGAGATTCATCCAACGATCCTTCCCCTCATTATCATATCATCACACCTAATCCAAATTCCTTTTAAGTTGCGTACTTTACCATCCGAGCGATTCGGGTATTGTGCTAAGGGCACATTGCGACAGTTTACAATTCGAAACAATAATATTTCTTATCCAAGTAGCATAATTCAGACTAAAGCATAGGTAAGCAGATTACTGCCAGTTTACTAAAGTTGGAACACATTTATTCTTATTAGTTTGGGCATGGCTATTGTTAGCCCCAATTTTAATTTAATATGAATACATTAATTGTTCTCATTTTAAATATTGTTTTATATCTCCAATCATAACAAAAACATTTAATCCAATTTAAACTTGCATAAGACACGAAAACTATGCTAATTGAACAATATATTTAACCCATCTAAACAATTCCAAGGGCAACAAAGATAAAACAAACCTATAAACTAACCACTATATAAACAATGAGCAATTAAAATGGAAAATTTTACCAAATTGAAAAACCAACAATAAAAATCATAAAATCAAATTTAAACATGTACAGGACAAGAAAAAATAATAATAGAAAACAAAAATTTTTGTCCCAACCCTAGATTTCAATGCAACAAAGATGTGAAAATATTTTATTCCTCCAATTCAACCAACATAAAACTAGTTAGCAATAGCCAATGATAATAAATGTTTCAACGATTTGAAAGAATAAGCAAAATCTTTTTCTTCCACCATTTTAGGATACCATAATTAATGAAAAGCTAAATATTAAAAAAACAGGATTACGTATTCTACAATTTAAATGAAATCATCGTGTAAAACAATAAGAGAAATAGTTAATAGAAATCCAATGAATAAAAGCAACAATTGTTATAAAACCAAAAGATAAAAGGCAAGTTGTATTAAATGTTTCAACAATTTGAAAGAGTAAGAAGGTCAGCAAAATCTTTTTTTTCATTATTTTAAGTAGAGGTGGCAATTGGGCGGGTTCGGGCAGGTTCGGGACGGGTCATTTTGGGTTCGGATTTTTTTGGGTTCGGGCTGATTCGGGTTCGGGTCCATTCGGGTTCGGGTTCTTTCGGGTTCGGGTCCATTCGGGTTCGGGCCAA
>JBBYHK010180797.1:0-114761 GCA_038382065.1 Adansonia grandidieri | reverse complement strand
AAGATACCTTGGGCTCATCATGAGCCATGAGACATAGGTTGGCCACCTCCTCATCATCATTATCGAAAGTGTCACTATCACTCCATGTGGCCACCATTCCCTTCTTCTTTTGCTTTTTTAGGTTTGATTTTTTCCATATTGAACATTCAAATTTGATATGTCCGTATTTCTTGCACTCATAGCAAATAATTTATTTTTCTCTTTCTTGCTTGAGTCTCCCTTCATCATTTTTTTTCTAGGAGGTCTTCTTGCTTTGTTTATTCTCATTAATTTCTTGAATCTTTTCGCAAACATAGCCATTTCTTCATCTTCTTTGACCTCTTCATCATCATCACTAGATATGGTTGATTTAAAGGCAACACTTGCCTTCTTTGATGGTTCTTGTCCATGCTTGATCTTCGTTTCATAGGTTAGAAGGGAACCTATAAGTTCATCCAAAGAGAATGTGTTAGGATCTTTGGATTCTTCAATTGCTGTCACTTTTGCTTCCTAAGATTTGGTAAGACTATTGAGTAGCTTCCTTACCATCTTTTTATTTGGATAGGTCTTTTCGAGTGCCTTTAACCTATTGACAACATTTATAAAGCTATCCGACATTTCTTTGATGGTTTCATCCATCTTTATCTTAAATAATTCATAGTCAAATATGAGTATGCTTATTTTGGATTCTTTTACTTGATTTGTTCCTTCATGTGTGGTTGCTAAGTTATCCCACACTTACTTTGCATTATCACATAGTAAGGCTCTATTATACTTCACTTGAACCAAGAGCATAGAATAATGTGTGCATGGCCTTGGCATTTAGTTGTGCCATTTTGGTGTCTTGTTCATCCCATTCTTCTTCCTCCTTTGGCATAATGCAATCTTTAACTTTCTTCTTTGGAATGAGTGGACCATTGATGATGATTTTCCATACTCATAATCATTTGCTTTGATAAAAAACCTTATCCTTATCTTTCAATATAAGTAGTTGTCACCATTGAAGAGTGGAGGTCTCATGATGGAATGCCTTTCAAGTCCTATAGCATTTGTATTTGTCTCAAATACCATAAGACAAACTTCATCTTGGCTTTTTAACTCTTATGGACTTCTTGAGGCTTTGATTACAATGTTTGCATTCATCATTTTTGAGCTATCAAGGATCTTTTCTCAAGGTTGTGAGACCTATAATGGAGACCAAAGCTCTTGAAACCATTGTTCTTGAAACCATTGTTAGCTTTAAATGAGAGATTGCACCAAGAGGGGGGCGAATTGGTTCTATAAAAACTTTGTAAATTTGAAGTAAATTAAAAATTAAAGATAAGATAAGGAAGAGAAAAACCAACAATAGATGTATAGAGGTTTTCGATCTTTTAACTTGGCACCTACGTCGTCTCTTCTTGGTACCTTCTTACCAAGGTGATTTTTATAATTTAATAAGGAAATTGTTACCTTTAAGGCTAAGGTATTACCTTACACAACTATCTTTTAAGGCTTAGATAGAACCTTTCAATTACTTTGAGAATTATACCCTAAACACTTAACTATTTTCACTCACTTTCACACAACCCCTTTTGTGAAATGAAAAAAAGTGTTTTGCAAACAAATTGAACCTCTAGTAGGAAGGCATTTGCTGG
Organism: Adansonia grandidieri; assembly: GCA_038382065.1. Classification (NCBI taxonomy): domain Eukaryota; kingdom Viridiplantae; phylum Streptophyta; class Magnoliopsida; order Malvales; family Malvaceae; genus Adansonia; species Adansonia grandidieri. The sequence continues at coordinate 113,145 of JBBYHK010180797.1, read as the reverse complement.
AATTTAAGTACAAGATGAATAAGATACAAATAGACTTGAAGAGTATGAATTGATACAAATGGAAAATAATGAATTTGATGATTTTGAGCTTTTATTGTTTTTTGATTAAATGAAATCTATATCGCTGACTCTTCAGTTATTTGGAATCACCATTTATAGCTGTAAATTGATTCATAGACGTTGGGCATTTAATGTGATGGTTAGAAAGCCGTTGTAGCCTTTATAAATGCGTATTTTCGTTCAATCCATGCTATAGTATTGATATAATACCAATAGTATTGATACACAATTCAAAAAGGTGACCATTACAACTTGTTATATCGATACTGGGGTCTGAGTATCAATACTAAGCAAGCTGTATCGATACAGATACCTTTATACTGATACATATAAGGGTTTCTGCGAAACCTAGGCCATCGCCAAACCTTGTATCAATACTAAATAGCCTGTATCGATACGTTTAAGGGTTTCATACAAACCTTGGCTACTGCCAAGCCTTGTATTGATACTCATGGAGTGAGTATCGATATCGATACATACATACTTGTATCGATACATTTAAGGGGTTTTATGCATATTATTGATACACTTGTTCCTTGTATCGATACTAACCTTCAAAACTATTTGTGAAATGATTTTTGTTGACTCAAAAACATCTCAAGAATTGTTCTAAGTATAAGTATGTAATTTTTGATAAATTACAAAGTTTGTATTTTTAAAGATGTTTTTCAATTTAAACACAACTACCAAGTTGAGTATTAATTTAACTTAAGTTGTTTGCTATATCAAAACCGAAATCAAGGTTAACAAAGGGGATAGGGATCATCGGACGAGTCGTTCATCCAACTAGACCTGGATGGCCACCATAAAGTGGCTATAAACTTGGAGTCACCACTGATCATTTTAGGCTAGGCAAGATCAGATGCCTATTGAAAACAATATTATGAGTTATGAAACTTGAAACATTGATTTCAAGGTCTACGAAGTCCAGAGATTCGTTGGTTGGGCTTGGGAGTTGGTTACGTGCAGAGAAGGACTAGCATCCTACAATGGCCGAAATTGTTACCTACTAACTATATATCACTTTGGTCTCGATTAAATTGATTCCATTTGGTGTCTATTTAGATACAATCCTCAATGCATGGAGTTTTAGAAAACGGAAATCCAAGGTTTTTTTTAATTATTAAGGAAAATTAGTTCACCTATGCACCTCAGAGATATGAGGAACATAGGGACTTTTTTATAAAAATGATGTTTGGATTAGATTTTAAAAAATTAGATATTTCGTATTAGGCACTGGAGGGATACCAACATGAAATATCGCCTTGTAAATTTCATTTGAAAATGAATTTTAAATATGAATGCACAATAACACTATAAAAAGAAATAAGTTAGTAAGGCCAAAAATGAGAAATATAATAATATCATAAACAAGCAATCACACACAAAAGAGCACAAAAAATGAAGAAGCAATCAAAATGTATCCTATAATTTCCTTCGATTATTAAAGAATAACCGAGATGACAATTTTAGAGACCGATTTGGATTCGATGGTAATCTGAAGAACAAAGATGATTTTTGTCAAAAACAGTTTGAGGCATCCAAAAAAGAGAAACTTCTTAATTTTTGAGGTAAAATCGAGGTTGGAGTATCCCTTCGGTGAGGTGGGGTTGGAGTATCTCGTAAACTAGAGTTATGAGAATAGTTAAGATTTAAGTGAAAATTTAATTTTTTTTAAAAACGGGTTGGAGTTTCTCCAAAGTTAGGAAAACATTTAAGAACAAGAAGAAGATTTAAATTTTTTAATTAAAAATAGGGTTGAAGGATCCTTTTGGAATAATGGAGTTAGAGTATCTCCACAAGCAAAGATTTTAATATGAAATCTTATTTTCATATTTTAATCTTGATCCTAGTCAAAAGGGGTTGATGTTGTAAGGGAATTAATTAGGCACATTTTTGAGACATTCGAACGTCTTGATAAAGGGGGATTCAAAAATTAGGTTGAAAACAGGGGATAACATCATGTCATCTTCATTTTTGGATTTTGTTCAGGTTCATCTGAAGACCTTAAAAGGTGAATAAAGTACTGTTGCAAAGGTAACTCGACAAGGTTTAACATAAAAGTATTCCAAAAATTCTAGAAAATCACTAGCGGAATTAATTTTTGAAGTTAGGTTCATCTCAGCACTTGTAGCATGTATAATTAAAAGGGCATGATGGATTTTGAAAAATCATTCTAAGTCGTAGATAATACCTTTCTAGCAAGGGAATTTTGTGAACATTTTAGGAAAAACATTTAGAAATTTGGTAAATATAAATGGTGGGCCATAATAGCCCTAAACAGAATGTTACATGCTTGTTCTAGGGGTTTCAGATAGCAAAAGTTCAAAAAATCATAACTCCCTCATTCGAGATGATCCGAAGGCAAATAAGCAACAGTTAGAAAGGCAATTCAATTCCCTTTAAAGGAACAATATTAGAAAAATCAAAGGAAATATTTGTCATTCAAAAATGATTTTTCAAGTTCAGACTATAGTGCTGTCAGAGTAAAAATTAGGGGATTATTCAATATTTTGGTTTTTTCGAAGATAGGCTCAGGTTTAAGACATCTTAACATCTGTGACAGAAAGTACTACAACCTTCACAAATTTATTCCATAATTTCAGAGTAGTTTGGGATAATGGAATAACCCATTGACCATGTCACCAAAATGAACATGAGACTTAAGATCAAAGGTTAATACTAAAATGGATTTCCTTTTTTTTTTGAAAAATAAACTTATTTCACCATGAATCTAGAGATGAAATGTTGATTTTCCCCCAAGATTGGGAGACCATTTTTGTGAAAACATTAAGTCCATGCTACTCTTCATCTTGAAGATAACATGAACTAAACTTGGGGATATTTTTAAAACTCAGTTTGTAAGAAACAAGTAAGCATTTTAATGGAGATGTCATGAACAAAATACAACACATACAAAGATAAACATGGATTAAACATGCAAACATGCAAAGATGATATTTTGACATGAAAATGTGTGACATAAATGCAAAAAGATGACAAATAAGGTGCATGAAGATGATATAAACATGTTTAAACAAGGAGATGGATGTTGAAGTTGTCAAGATAGGATGTTTACTTCATAAGACTCCTTAAAACACAAGAAAATGTTTGAACAAACCTAGGACATGTCAAGGTGACCACTTAAATATGTAATGGATATGTGAATATGGAAGAAACTTGGTAAGATGCATGAATAGGGGCATGTAATGATAAGAATGAAGCATGGTAAGTTTATATATCTAACAACATTAAGGTGCCAAGAAGGTCATCAAGATCCTTAGACTACCACACTAAGGCAACAAAGATGCATAAGAGTATTAGGAGGGTCATGGCAACATGAAGGGTTCACTCAAATTAAATGGATGATCAAAACAAAAAAATACATGGGACAAGGTAAAATATACTAGCAAAGGCTTAAAGTTTCTTCTTTATTTAAAGTATTAACTTTAAGCTCAGTTCTTTCCCTTTTTTTGTTATTATTTAGCAAGAAAAACATGAAAAGAAGAAGCTCTTTGGTAATGTAATTGCAATAGGGTGTTTTAAGGATATAAATATGTGAAAGGTTGAGTTTTTGAAAGTGTTTTGGTTGTAGTTTTAGAGAGTTTCGGGAATAAAGGTTGGTTGAGGGTGGAAGGCAACAGAATAATGTTTTCTTGTAAACTTTTTAAGTTGGAGTTGCTAGAGGATTTGTGGGATGGATGAAGAGTTTTCTGGGATTGTTGGAGAGCATTTTTGATAGCTAAAAAAGTTTTGTTTTCTAAGATAACTAGTAGTGATCTCCTTTTTTTTTTTTTTTGTTTAGCCCTTCCTTTTAGAAGACAATGCAAAAGGCATTTTTTTTCTCTGTACCAGGGGACATCTTCAGCTGCCATGCTTAATTGACTTTCTTTTTATTGGTTTGCCATGTTGAGCAAGGAGGCAGAAAGGCTATGAAAGCCTATAACTAGAGATATGCCTGCCATACCTTCTTACACCCATATATCTTATGAAATTGACATTTGTCATTAATCATTTAGGCCCCAAAAATTTAGTTGAATCATTAATGAACCCATAGTTAAGGTTTCCAGTGTTTTATAATAGTTCCTTGGTACAAAAACATGTTTAAATTAGGTTTTCAAAGGCTAAAAAATAGCTTCAACTAGGCAAAAATGCCTTAATATGTTGATACACAAGGTATTTTTTACTCCTAACCATCGATACAATGACTTATGTATCGATACTACGAGCAAAAGAATGTTTCCAGTCTTGAGACTTAAAGGCCTGTATTAATACTCCATGGATTTATATCGATACTCATGCTTGTTTATGGATACATTTTGCCAAAATCATAACTTTAGCTATTACCAAGGTCTGTATCGATACAAACATGCCAGGTGTTGATACCACACCTTAGGTATCGATACCAAACACTCTTGTATCGATACTATATGTGAAAATTCAAGTTTTTTTTACAACAAAAAGGCCTTGTATCAATACTTGCACCCCAATATATCTTGTACGTACCTGTGGCTTTTTGATTTACCTTAACTTGGTCATAAACAATAGAAAATTGATTTGCGTATTCATTTGAATGACCTTGGTGACACCATGAAAAATGGCCTTTGTTGCTTCGTTTTTACATTTTCTTTAATATAGCCCATAGATATTTTAGACCTTCCCAAAACAATTTTTTCATCTACTCCTATGTCGCCTAATAGTGCTTGGTGACAAAGCGCCCAGCAGTCATCCCTGAACTTTTATTTCTATTTTTTGATTTTACTATCTTTTACCTAACTCCTAGGATGCCAAAAACTAGTCCGGACAAAATGTGGTGTCTACAGTTGCCCTTCTTTGGCCATTGCTAAATATTAGGAATAGGGTAAAGATAAATATACACCATTTTGTTCGAACAAGATAATGGGTTTGTGTGCTTGCTAAAAAGTGGAGAGTTATTTAGTATCACATCAAAATAGGTTAAACAATTTATAAAAAAGAAGATTCTGATGAGTTTTGTAAGGTTTAACCTCCTTACTAGGTTGTTTTTCATTTTTTTTAAATAGTTGCCATCAGCTTATGTAGGCTTTGAGGTTAGTAAAGAAAGATGTCCAACTTTTTGTGGACTAAGGTAGACAAGTTCCAGCTTGTGTGGGCTTTAAGGTAAGTGAAGAAAGACGTCCAGCTCTTTATGAACTAAGGTAAATAGGTGCCACCAGTTTATACGAGCTTTAAGGTAAGAAAACATCCTACTCTTTGATGACTGAGATAGGTAGTTGCCACCAGTTTATGTGGGCTTTAAGGTAGGGAAACATCTTGCTTTTTGAGGACTGAGGTAGGTTAGTGCCACTTACTTGTGTGGGCTTTGTTAAGCATCCTGCTCTTTGAGGACTGAGGTAGGTTGTTACCACTAGCTTGTGTGGGCTTTGATAAGCATCCCACTCTTTGAGGACTAGAAGGAAATAAGTTTAGATATCCTTCTTGGGTGATTTTCAATGAGCACATAACGTCAAAGGTACTTACTTGAGGCCTTTTAAGGTTTTTTTTAATAAAAAAATCATACCTTTCATTCCCTATTTGACTTCTATGTAAGAAAGTTGACACCTATAAGATGTTAAATGTTGCATAATGCATGGAGATGAAAATGCCTACCTAATTGATGCAAAGGTGATGGCTTTAAAGGCCTAATCCAATGGCTGGTTTTGGGTTTTCTTTAGCTTTGGTGAGGTGGCCTTTTGCCTAGGGTTCGTCAATCTTGCTCTAGATTTTTAGAGGCTTTAAATGTTAAGATTGTCCCTTCTTCAAAGGTACAAGAGGTCCATGACCACTTACTAAGGAGGTTTTGAGCATGTTCTATAGATGTGGGGTCTAAGGCAAGACCGGTTATGGCCCCAAGAGTTCATTTTTGGTGTTTAAACAAGAAACAAAGTCCTTGCAAAGTTCTATCTTTCAAAGTAATGCTAGGAAATCCTATTATCACTTTTGCTTGTTTATCAAACATTGTTAATTAAATGATAAACATGATGCAACGTGAAATGCAGTGCTACGAAAAGATTCTGTGGGAAATTAAGTAATATTTTTATTCAAAGAAAAAGGTACAATTTGTGACAAACTTATAAGATTATGGAAGGTTTTGAAATATAAAAGAGATATAAGAAGTCTTTCTGGTCGATTGGCTCTGATGTTAATGACATGAATTCTCCACTAAGTGCTTTTAGAGATTTCATTTAAGTAATTAATTCTTTTGGTGTTGGTGACTCATAAGAAGATCCATTACATTGCCCTATGGTAGGATGGAGGCCTCAAAATTAGGTAGTTTTCATTTTTCACGTCCAGGTATAGATGAGATTTCAGTGGTGTTGGTCAACACAGAACAGATGGGTTAGGTTATGACTTGGTGTTTTGGTTAGAGTTATGAATATTGGGAAGATTGGTTTTGGGCTAATGATAGTTTGGGCTTAGCTTTATTTGAATAAGAAAGTCTGATCACTTAAGCCGCCCTCTCAGGGTTTTCAACTTAAGCTGGTTTTCTTTTTTCTTCTTTTTTTTATTATTTTTTATTTTATTTTATTGTTTTTTTTTTAATTTTTTTTTGTTTTTGTGTTTTTTTTGTAAGTGGTAGGCGAGGGACTAATAGGATGCCCTTTTGGTTTTCATCCTAAAGTCTTTTTAGGCATAATACTTCTTAACAGAATTTAGAATTCATAGGGTTAGACAGGTCACTGCCATTCATCTCGATCAAGATTAGACCTCCTCCAGAGAATATGTATTTCACCACATATGGCCTTCCTAATTTAGGGTTCATTTTTTGTGAGCATATTTATAGATCAAGAGAATTTGTTTGAGCACCAAGTCATCTTCTCGGAATTAACGAGGATGGACCTTTATGTCATGGGCTCTCATCATGTGCTTTTGATACAACTACCTATGGTAGATGGCTTTGATTCTTTTTTCTTTGATGAGATTGAGTTGCTCATATCAATTTTTAACCTATTCAGCCTCTTCAAGTTGCGATTCCATTAGGACTCTAAATAGAGGAATTTCAAAATTAATTTGCAAGTTAGCCTCTATGCCATAGACTAAAGAGAATGAGGTGGCACTCATGGAATTTTGTACAGCTATGTGATAGGCATATAAGGCAAAAGGCAACTTCTCATGCCAATTCTTATACATCTCAGCCATCTTTTCAACTATCTTTTTGATATTCTTATTGGTTGCTTCAACTATTCCATTTATTTTCAAATGATATAGGATGGAGTTTTGATGTTGAATCTTGAACTGAGAGCATACTACTTGCATTATCTTATTTTTTAGGTTACATGCATTATCAGTGATGATCTATTCAGGAAGACCATATCTATAGATGATGTCTTGTTTAAAAAATTTGCACATGACGGATCCAGTGATGTTGGCATAAAAAGCTGCCTATACTCATTTGGTGAAGTAATCAACTACGACCAAGATGAAGTGATGCCCATTAGAAGCCTTGGGGGTGGTAGGTTCAATCATGTCCATGCCCTAGAGAGAAAAAGGCCATAGAGCTATCATAACATGTAGAGATGTAGGTGGGACATGGATCTTATCAGCATAGATTTGGCATTTGTGACACTTTCAAATATTGTCAATGCAATCCTTTTCGAGAGTCAACCAATAATAACCTAATCGCATGACTTGTCTTGCCATTCAGTGTCCATTAGCATGCATACCATAAATCCCTTTGTGGACTTCTTCAAGTATTCTTTTGGCTCTAGAGGCATTCACGCATCGGAGTAACAGCTGATCTTAGCCCTTCCTATACAAAATCTCACCATCCAAAATGAAGTTCACAGTTAATTGTCCAATGGTTCTCTTATCAGCTTCAGTGGTGCCTTTAGGGTACCATTAATTCTTGATGCACTGAAGAATGTCATGATACCATGGTAAACCATCTTTTTTTTCTTCAACATTTTGGTAATATGCTAAAGTTGAATAGATACTCATTTGGATAGAAGCAATGTTCAATTCTTGATTAACTTTAAGCATGGAAGATAAAGTGGCCAAGGCATCAACGATTTGGTTCTCTTCTCAAGGTAGATGTTGAAAGCTAATATCATCAAACTCTTTCTCGAGCTTCGCTATCAGATTCCCATAATGGATTAGTTTAGCATCACGTGTTTGCCATTCCCCTTTCAGTTGGTAAATGACGAGGGCTGAATCTCCAAACACTTACAATGTTTGAATGCCTCTTTCAATGGCTGCCTGGAGTCTCATGATACAAGCCTCATATTCGGCTAGTTATTGGTGCAGTCAAAGTTTAATTTGGCTGTAAAAGGGTAATGGTTTCCCTCAGGTGAGATAAGAATTACCTTAATTTCATGCCCCAGTGTGTTTAAAGCTCCATCAAAGTACATCCTCCATGATGGCCCACATTTGACAGTGTTCTTTGCCTCGGATATGCACATCAAGTCTTTATTAGGGAACTCAAAGTTTAACGACTGATATTCATTTATGGTTTGGCTTATCAAAAAGTCTGCTATTGCACTGCCTTTAATGGCTTTCTGGTTTACATACATAATGTCATACTCAAAAGCATAACTTACCATCTGGCTAATCTTCCGGACAAGGCAAGGGCTTTGCATAAATATTTAATGGGATTAAGCTTGGCGATTAACCATGTAGTGTGGTACGGCATGCATTGCCTTAACCTTCAGGCCGTCCAAGCTAAAACGTAACATAGCTTTTCTATGAATGAATAATTATTTTCATGTTTTGTAAACTTCTTGCTCAATTAATAGAAAGCCTATTCTTTTTTTCCTGATTTATCATGTTGTCCTAATACACAGCCTATTGACTTATCTGGGATTGATAGATATAGAATTAGTGCATGCCCAGGACTGGTGGCATAAGAATTAGAAGGTTTGAAAGGTAATTTTTAACCTTATCAAAACCTTCTTGGCACTCTTGATTCCATTATCTAGGATTTTATTTTTCCAGTAGCCTAAAGATCAAATCATATTTGTCGGTTAACTGAGATATGAATAGGGTTATGTAGTTTAGTTTGTCTAAGAAACTTCACTTCCTTTTGAGTTCAAGGTGGTGATAGGTTTTGGATAGGTTTTACCTTGTTGGGATCCACCTCTATTCCTTTTTCACTCATAATGAACCCTAATAGTTTACCAGAGGTGACGCCAAATGTGCGCTTGGTAGGATTTACCTTGAGTTGGCATTTGCGCAACCTTTTAAAGAGTTTTCACAGATTGGCAACATGTTCACTCTCTTTTGGTGATTTAGCGATCATGTCATCCACGTAGACCTTTATTTCTTTATGCATAAGGTCATGGAACAATGTTACCATAGCCCTTTGGTAAGTTGCCCTGGCATTCTTTAACCCAAAAGGCATCACTTTATTGTAAAATGTTCCCCACTTGGTCACGAAAGTGGTTTTTCCATGTCTTTAACTACCATTTTGATTTGATTATAGCCCAAAAAGCCATCCATGAAAGAAAATAGTGCATTTTTGGCAGTGTTGTCTGCTAAGGTATCAATGTAAGGCAGAGAAAAATTATCCTTAGGGCTGGCTCAGTTTAGGTCCCTATAGTCCATACACATTTGCACTTTACTATCTTTCTTAGAAACTGGGACTATGTTGGCTACCTATTTAGGATATTTGGTTACCTTAATAAATCCTGCTTCAAATTACTTCTTAACTTCTTCCTTGATCTTAGAGAGCATTTCTGGCTTCATATACCTTAACTTTTGCTGGATTGGTTTGCATTCAGGTTTGAGGGGAAGTTTTTGAACCATAATGTTGGTATCTAGTCCAAGCATGTTTTGATAGGACCAAGCAAACATATCTCGATATTCCTGAAGGAGACTTATTAGTTCAGCTTGAGTTGATGGCTTTATGGAGGTTTTGATTTTGACTTTTTTGGGTCTTCTTCTTTTCCAAGGTTTATGGTTTCAGTGGATTCTTTATGAGGTAATATTTGTTTTTTTTATTGTTCAACTATTCTTAATAGGTCTAAAGGTATGGGGTTCTCTTCAGATTCGACCTCAAATAGCACAGACCATTTGCTTGAAATCAATTCTTAAGGTTTCAATATGAACATTCATGTCACCTTCATTAGAGTACTTGAAAATATGGAAAAGAATAATATAAGTGGAAGAAAAAAAGTCAGAGGTTGGCAAAAATTATGAACACAAAGAATGAAGGCAAAATTCTTAGTCATTTTCGTTAATAATACTTAATAAAAGCTGCCTATACAAAGGATTTTACAATGCTTTTGGGCAAGAGCATGTAGGTTTAGTTCATAGCATTACTTTGAAATAGACTTCAACAATATAGGAATCTCGGTCTCAGTCCAAACACTTGGAACAAACCCTAGAGGGCACAAGCTAGTCTCCGGGCTTGTAGTTGACATCTTTAGATCGCCAATCATATTGATAGAGATATCATTGAATGCTTTGTTTCATATGAGTGCAGCACTAGCGGAGCCAGTATTTACATGTCTCCCTAGGCAAAAACATTCTTGGAGTGGTGGGAATATCATTGGCTCATCCTTCATGTCTCATCCTAATTAATGAGCCATTCTTTTTCCATGGTTCTTCTAAGCTTGCTTTCTTTTCTGCTGTGCACTAGGCTTAAACCCCAACCCTCTTTTGTCGATTTAGTTAACCACTTTCAAGGCTTTAGCAATTCCTTGAAGGCATTTTTCGAGTCCCTTTCAGCCTGGGCACCTTACCAATAGTCAACATCAAACCCATATGAGTGCTTTCTAATAAGTGAGGCTAAACCATTGGCAATCCCTCTTTGATATAAGTAGCATTGACAAACTCAAAAGATTGGAAATAGAATTTAGGGATATCTTCATCAGTTTGAGATATGAGGCATTAGTTGAGGTAGCAACAATGATATCTTCTTCTCCTCCGATACTAACAACTTTATTCTCGATGTTGAATTTTAACTTATGGTGCAAAGATGATGGTACTACCCCAATAGAATGAATCCACAGCCTTCCCAATAGGTAGTTATATGATAGAGCAATGTCCATCACGTGGAAGTTAACTTCATAAATGCATAGGTCGATTTAGAGTCCCGGTAATGTTCTAGCACATTCCTTCAAACGCTTGTACAATCATATGACTATTTTAGATATGAGATGCGTTAATAGGGAGCTTGTTCTAGCATGACATAGGCATTACATTTAAAGCTGACCCATTATCAATGAGCACTTTGGGCAACATAGTGCCTTTACAATATGTGGTGATGTGGAGGGCCTTGTAATTTCCTCTTTTTTCATGCAGGATTTTGTCATCACTGAAGGATATGTAATTATAGGTAGTGATGTTGTTCACTAGGTGATCCAACTGACCTATAGAGATGTCGGGAGGGACATAGGCCTCATTCAAAACCTTGAAAAGGACATTCTTATGAGCTTCTGAATTCAACAGCAGTGGCAACATAGATATCTTAACGGGTTGCTTGTTTTAAAGAACTTTATAGCTTTTTTCTTGATCATTGGATCATTTATAGCTATCGAATCTGAGTTCTTGGTTGTAGACTTTGGTGCTTGAGAAATAAGATTCGCATTTTCTTGCTGAGTGCTATTTTTTGATGCTATAAGGACATAACATTAGCTATTCTGAGTTAAGTGACTTACCCTTGAAAGGTTAACACTTGCAGCTTGTAGGCTAGATTTTTGATGACTAAGGTTTTGCTTTCATAGTTCCAAGAAACTGCCTTATCATCTTTATATAGGAAGGGTGATAGAAGTTGAATGATTATCTTTGGCAGAGGCTGAATGGGGTTAACTTTAACTCTTAGTTGATTAGCATACAAAATCAATAGCCTTTCAATCCCATAAAGGAGATTGCCTTCTTCTTCTTCTAGTGCAATGATAGATGATGTTGTATTTGCTGACTCAGTGTATGGGGTTTACTTTTCATCATAGAATTTGATGCTACCTTCATTCACCATCCTTTAAACCATTGTGTGAAACTCTTTTCATGTTTGAAGAGTATGGCTGCAAACAGTATGGAAGTCATAAAAGTTGTCAATCTTTTCCCTTATATTCTTAGTTGCATTAAGTAGCTTAGCCTGCACCAAGATTTGCCAAACCAAATTCATTGGCATCTGAACTTCTTCTATGTTTTCCATAATCTTGCAATTTTCTTCTGATCATTTTCTTTAGGTCTAACTTAGCATGAGTTTAAGATGAACTAGCTTCAATGCGAGATTTTGATTGCTTACTAACCTTCATCTTTCCTTTCCCTTTGTCTTTGCAGATACTTTTTCTTCTCAATTCATTTTTCATGGCCTCATCGATCTTCCCACAGAGTATGACCACATTCGTAAAGTTCTTTAGGAAGCTTCTTGCTACCTTTTTGCAATAAAGGGCTTGCAATATGCTAATGAATCTAACCATCATCTCTTTTTTTATCAGTAAGGGATGAATCTTGGTAGCCTCCTTCATCCATCTTGCAGCATACTGCCTGAATCTTTCATTGGGTTTTTTTCTCATGCCTATAAGAGATAGACAACTAGAGATCTGAACATCGGTGGGTTTTTTCTCATCAGTAACATTGATAGATAGATCGCCATGTCCATCCCACTCCTTGTAGAACTCGATTTTAGACCGATCCATCATCCCTTGGACCATCTCCAATAATGATGGACAATATTGCAAGTCATGTTGTAAGTCGTAGTGGTAGCAAGATGTATCGATGACATTTCTTCTTTGTCTTTTGTTCTCTATTACTATTTTGATTTCATGAAAGCCTGCCAGACCTTACTCATCGAGGTTTTAACTTTAGCCATATTTTTGTTCGATAGCTTTTTCCATCGATTATCACATTCATTTCTCATTTGGCATGCTTAGGGAATGGGTTGGCCCCCACATTGGGTCTAGGACCTTGTTTAATCTTGATCACTCTTTTTTCTAGTAAACCTTACACTTTTATTTTGAAAGAAGTGCAATTCTCAATGGAGTGCCCATGCGCTCCCATGTGGTATTCACAATAAGCGTTCTCATCATACCATTAGGGGTACGGTGGTGATCTTGGGTTCATGAATATTGGAGCCACTAGTTTGGTTGCCAATAAGTGAGTGTAGATCTCTTTATATGAGTAAGGGAGTGGTTCAAAATTCCCCATTTCTCAGGATGTTTATTGGTTATTCAGAGCTCTCGCATTGTGCATATTGCGAGGCTGTGCATTCTCAGCCACACTTTGCACTGGATTTACTACAAAGCTCATTGCATAAGCAAACCAGGTAGTGTGGATTGATTGCGATGCTGATGGGTAAGGGGTAAAACCCATATTCAATGTGCTTGGGAAGTACATAGGCTGTGCTAGATGCAGATTTTAATTAAACCTAGCATGATTCTCGCCTATCACATTCACTTCCCTCTCGTAACCTTTTTTTGCTATCTTATTGACTGATCTAGATACTTCCTTGACAGATATCCTGCCGTTCTTGATGGCACTCTCAATCATTTCACCTGATATAACCATATTAGCAAAATTTATCATGGCACTTCCTACTAGCCTTTCGTAGTAAGGAGATCGTAAGTGCCAACAAACATAACTATCATTTCTTTTTCAATTAGAAAAGAGTGAACTTAAGCTGCCTTCTCTCTCTATCTTTAAGCATACTATCTAAAACTCTCAGAAGTTTTCTTCTCCATGTTCATGAGAGAAAGATGATCTAGAACGCGATCAAACACATGCTTATACTATTTAAGGAATGCGTATGCCAAGTCTACCCATGTTTGAATTCTTATAGGATCAAGCCCTATGTACCATCAGAGGGTTGCCCCAATCAGGCTGTCCCTGTAAGCAATGAATTAGCAACCTCTCATTCTCTTTATGTCCTGCCATGCGACAGTACATGCGAAGATGGGTACTAGGGTCAGTACCACCATTCAAACTATTATGACAGTCCTATTGTATTTTTTCAAAATCAAGCACTTTAAACTTGGGTGGGATGATGAGGCTCAAACTAGCCCTAATGACTTTGCATCTAAGATTCCAAATTTGTTACATCCTTCCATAGCTCGAAGATGCTTCTCTAATGAGTGATACTTTCTAAGTCCTCATCATTTTCTGAGGGGCTCTTTCTTTTCTCTTGCTCTATGTGCTCATCGAGGTTCGAGAATATTGGCCTTGACAGTAAAGAGCCCATACCTTGAAATCTTTGAATTAAATAGGACACTGTTGTAGGATTGATATAAATAAATGGCTAAGATGGTGGGATGTTCATTGTCGGAGGGTGTTGCCCATGTATTGCCCTTTCTTAAGCATTGGTGGCTTTAGTACCACCATTCAAATTGTTTTCAGGTTAGGTTGGTTTTTTCCTCGTCTTAACTATGCTTGTTTTTCTTTTTTTCCTTCAATGCATTAGACAGTAATTTAGTTAGCTCAGCGATTTATGCTTGAAGTTCTTCATTCTTACATAGTGCCTACTCTTGGGACTTTCTGTACATGAGTTTAAGTCTTTCGATGCGAGCCTGGTGATCCTTTTCCATTGCTTTTTGATGCTTGCAAATGTAGTACCAATGGTGAACTATAGATTTTATGTTTCAGATCACCTTCACTTTAAATTATTTTTGGATTAGGCCTTTATGGTATGTTCATGCATATGTTTGATGTAATGAGAGTAAATATGTGATCATGGATGAATAAAAACCATGAAAAGATTAGGTTAGTTATGCAAATGCAAAAAGAACAATTAGATAATGGGAAGCTCTACCAATAGCATCTTTCATTAAAGCAACAAAATGTCTTAATTACATGTGATTACATTCGAAAATGCTTGACAAAGTTACATTGCTTGAGTACATGGTCCAAAAAGTACAACAACTTTTGCTCATAGGCTCTGGTGGATAGATATCAAGTGTCAAGGATCGGGATACATCCATCATGTTCTTGACCTCTAACTAAACTACCAGGATTTGCTTTGTAAGATAGTGATGATAGTCTGATGATTTTGGCATACATGAGCAACCACTTGAAGCCATTCTTGCTCTCGTTGTTCGAAGGCTTTCACTAGTGTGTTGACTTGGTCTTGGCGAGCTTGAAGAAAATGCTCAAGTCATGGATTCTGAGTGTTAGAACTCCATTTTTGGCCTGGTTTGCTTTCAAATCTAGGACTCAAGCCTCTAATCATTCATTCTTCCTTTGATAAGTTGATGCAAGAGCTTGGGCTCTAATAAGCTTCTCTCTATTAGCCTTAGCAGCTTCTCTCCATTAGTGTAGTTCCTTCTTGAGAGCGATAATTTTTGTCTTCCACTCGACTAATGATTTTCCAAGCCTTCGGGACTTGCTTGCTTTGTTAAAGGCCATATAGTCTCCTTGAGGTTGTTGTTCTCCTTAACGGCCCTACTTATCTTGCCATCCCTAAGATAAAGATATATTTTCAGTAGACTATTTTCGTCTTTTAATCGAGTAATCTCTTTGACAAATGTTACCTTCTGTTGTTCAAACTCTCACTTAAGCAATTCAACTTTAGAGGGAAATTCATCAACTGACATTTGTGATGTCTCAATACCAGACAAGCGTAGGGTGCCATTAATGCGATGGATCCTCTATTCATCATATCATCGGGTCATACTACTCCTTCTCCAATATCTCTCCATGCAATAGGTTTGTTTCCATGCTTGAAAGGCTAGCTGGACTTTTAAGTTGTAGTCAAGCTTACCATAACTGAAATCCCAGAAATCTAAGTCTGGGATGAAAGGAATGAATTGACGACATGGGAATTGTCGAAGAACAAAAAGAAGGGTGTACCTAGTATTTCCCTATAATCCCATGAGTGGTAAAACAGTTGTAATCTCTACATTAATATATGACTGTTTCTAGGAAAAACCAAGAGGGCTTCCATGTTACCTCTTCCCCCTTGAGGTTTCGAAATTTTTTGACCCATGGATCTTTAGATTTGTCTTGAGGCCATTCCTTCTTAAGTACTTTAAAGACAAGGCTAAAGCTGGGTAAGAAGTAGTGCGACGTCTTACTTTCTTTTAGGCTAAAGTAACTGAGGAGCCGAATGTTAAAGAGCAATGCACATCTGATGAAATGGCATGTTCTCAATTTTTTACAAAAATTAAGAGCTCAAATAGTTTTGACAAGGATGGTCGGTGCAAGATTAATGTTGTAGCACAAGTGAGAAAAGACATATGCTACTGTAGCTTTAACATAGCCTGGTGTCTTTGGGAATATAACCAGACCATATATTGCCAAAGCATATATATCTTGGATTTTTTGAATGTCAATGGTACTTCCCATTGCTTCTCTCAAACTGGCCCATGAGATGCATTCACTGTTCCCCATTATTTTGATATGACTTTCAATCCAAGATTCTGTTGCCCCAGGGATTCGAGCCAATCTTTTCTTAAAGGTTAAAGGATTTAATGCTTTACAGTATATCCTGTTGACCTTTTCCCTTTCAATGTTGAGTAATGCATTGTATTCATCAACCATGGGTGCTAAGTCTTCATGATTGAAAGCGAAACATCGGTATGCTAGATTCCAAAACTAAGAGGCTGTTTGTAACAAACTGATATCCAAATGAACTTGAGGCAGAAGAGCGATATCTCCATATCTCTTAGCAAATGATTCCCTTTTAGTTCTATCCTAATTAGTCCATATGATCCTTAGATCTTGCCAATCACTTTAACTGTATCCTATCTTGATCCTTTCATCCACTACTAAGGCATGCCTCGATTCTAGAACATCTTCGTCTTCACGCTGTCGACACTCTGACCATGCTCAAACTTTTTTAAAGAGCTTTAGCTCTAAAATGGGTTGTTGCTCCATGACAGACACCCCTTGGTGAACACTGATCCATTAGAGCCAATTGTCCCATGATAATGTAATTATGATGAAATGATGCATGGTGAAAAAGAAAAGCAAAAAAAGAATGAGTTAGTAACCAATACAAAATAATAGGCAAAAGGTAAGAAATAGAAGGAATCATAAAATTTTCCCTAGAATAGGCAGTATGAAGCCTTAGACCAAATAAAATGATCATAAATGTTAAGGCATTGAACAAACAGCATACCAGCATACCTATATTAAAATTGTCTTTTCATGAAGTAACATGATATCTTGCAAGGATTAAGACTGGCCATCTAAACGGTGATGTTCGTTCAACATCACACATGCCAAGCCATCATTCAGGTAGCATGATGGCCTATCTTGGTCAGATATGACTACTTCAAGATAGCATTGCAGGTAATGGCATTCACTTGTACTGACCCACTTATAAAAGAGGATTTACCATTGAAAAGAACTGCATATCCTCAAGGAATGATCATGAAAATAAAAAGACAAATACGGGTGACAATGTTCACCCATCATTGCTTACGTAACCAATGGTATGTAGGAGTAAAGATAAGAAATGTTTCCCTAAGTGGCCCTAATATTCAGGTTATTCTAGCAGCATCTGGTATGGCTTGACATGGTTTTGCTCATAAGGTTTAAGTTGATGCCTATTTTGGTATCCAAATCATTCCTCCATCTGGTAAGAACAATTAAGGTGCCTCGATCCTAGGCCCATCATGGGTTTGGCGAAACGAGTTCGATTCAGTGGATGTATTTCCCTATGCAAGTATGGAGGGATACTTACAAGAGACATAAGTAGTTTACATCTCGAAAGGTCTTGCCATGCCTATGTGGAGGGTTACTCATAAACGTGGATGGCTTACTTCCTCCTAATAATTAGGATACTAACCACACCATGGTGCATAGTGGGAATCTAGTCCAAATGCAAGTGCATGATGTGTGTTGGGGAAATAATCAAACCTTTTTGTTTCACTCCCATATTACCATATTTATTCAAATTAATATTTATTTTAGCATGTATAATCCCTAACAATCATAGGACAAAAACATAAATAATAAAGATTAGTAGGCAAGAATAAAAGAGAATTATATCTAAATAATCATGGAGACCAAAAAAATAAGAATCGAGTGAAAAATAACTAGTTATAGGCCTAACTCTCTATAGTCCCTAGGTTGAGCCTTTGAGCTATCCCTTGATTGGGATTTGGATTAAGCGTGGTGATATGAAGGGGATAGGGACTGTCGGACGAGTCACTCATCCCACTAGACCCAGATAGCCACCATGAAGTGGCCATAAACTTAGAGTCGCCATCAATCATTTTAGGCTAGGCAAGATCGGATGCCTATTGAAAGTAATATTACGAGTTACAAAACTTGAAACATTGATTTCAAGGTTTATGATGCCCAGAGATTAGTTGGTTGGGCTTAGGAGTTGGTTATGCGCAGTGAAGGACTAGCATCCCTACGATGCTCGAAATCAGTACCTACAAACTATATCTCACTTTGGTCTCAGTTAAATTAGTTCCATTTTGCATCTATTTGGATATAATCCTCTTTAATGCATGAAGTTTTGGAAAATGGTAATTCGGGGTTTTTTTATTATTAAGGAAAATTAGATCACCTATGCACCTCGGAGATGTGAGGAACATAGGGATTTTTTAAAGAAAATGATGTCAAGGATTGATTTTAAAAAATTGGATATTTCGTATTAGGCATTGGAGGGATACCAACACGAAACATTGCCTCATAACTTTCATTTGAAAATGAATTTTAAATATGAATGCATAACAACACTACAAAAGGAAACAAGTTAGGAAGGCAAAAAATGAGAAATATAAAATATCATAAACAAGAAATCACACACAAAAGAACATAAAAACGGAGGGGCAATCGAAATGTATCTCATAATTACCTCAAATTATTGAAGAATAACCGGGATGACAATTTTAGAGACCAGTCTAGATTCAGTGGTAATTTGAAGAACAAAGATGATTTTTATCAAAACAGTTTGAGGCATCCAGGAGAGAGAAAATTTTTAATTTTTGAGGTAAAAGCGAGGTTGGGGTATTCCCTAAAGTAAAGTTATGAGAGTAGTTAAGATTCAAGTGAAGATTTGAATTTTTTAAAAAAAGTGGGTTAGAGTATCCTTAAAGTTAGGAAAACATTTAAGAACAAGGAGAAGATTTACATTTTTAATTAAAAATGGGGTTAAAGTATCCCCTTTGGAATAATGAGTTGGAGTATCTCCACTAGTAAAAATTTTAATACAAAATCTTATTTTTCATATTTTAATCTTGATCCAAGTCAAAAGGGTTGATGTTGTGTTGGAAAAAACCAAGCACATTTTTTAGACATCCGAATGTTTTGATAAAAGAGGATTCAAAAATTAGGTTGAAAACAAGGGATAGCATCTTGTCGTCTCCATATTTGGATTTTGTTCGAGTGTATTCGAAGACTTCAAAGGGTAAATGAGGTACCGTTGGAAAAGTAGCTCGACAAGGTTTAACATAAAAGTATTCCAAAAATTCTAGAAAATCACTTTCTAGGAGGAATTAATTTTCAAAGTTAGGTTCATCTCAGCACTGGTAACATGTACAATTAAAAGGGCATGATAGATTTTGAAAAATCATTCTAAGCTTATCTGGGATCATTAGACCATAAATAATACCTTTCCAGAAAAGGAATTTTGTGAACATTTTAGGAAAAATATTTAGAAATTTGGTAAAAATCAAGGTCAGCTGTAATGGCCCCAAATAGAATGTTACACGCTGGTTCTAGCGTTTTGGACAACAAAGGTTTGAAAAATCTTAAGTCCCACATTTGCGATGATCCGAGGGCAAATAAGCAACTTTTAGAAAGGTAATCCGATGCCCTTTAAAGGAAAAATATTAGAAAAATCAAAAGAAATATTTTGTGGTTCAAAAATGATTTTTCAAATTCAGACTACAATGCTGCCAAAGCAAAAACAAGGGGATTATTTGATATTCTGGTTTTTTTGAAGATAAGCTCAGGTTTAGGACATCCAAACGTCCACAACAGAAAGTAATACGCCCGTCACAAGTTCATTCTAGAATCTCAAAGTAGTTTGGGATGATGGAACAATACGCTGATTATGTCCCCAAAAGGAACACAAGACTCAAGATCAAGGGTTAATACTAAAAAGAATTTCCTTTTTTTCTTTTGGAAAATGAACTTATTTCACCATGAATCTAGAGCTGAAATGTTGATTTGCACCCAAGATTAGAAGACCAATTTGATGAAAACATTAAGTCCATGCTACTCATCACCTATTAAAGGTAACATGAACTAAACTTAGGGATGTTTCTAAAAATCAGTTTATAAGAAACAAGCAAGCATTTTAATGGAGATATCATGAACGAAATATAGCACATACAAAGATAAACATAGGTTAAACATGCAAAGATGATATTTTGACATGAAAATGTATGACATAATGCAAAAAGATGACAAATAAGGTGCATGGAGATGATATGAACATGTTTGAACAAGGGGATGGATGCTGGAGTTGTTGACATGATTTTTATTTCATGTGACTCCTTAAAACACAAGAAAATGTTTGAACATACCTAAGACATGTCAAGGTGACCATTTAAATATGTAATGGATATGTGAATATGGAAGAAACATGGCAAAGGATGCATGAACAGAGGTGTGTAATGATGAAAATAAAGCATGGAAAATTTATATATCTAACAACATCAAGGTGTCAAAAAGGTCGTCAAGATCCTAGGACTACCATAACCAAAGCAACAAAGATGCATAGGAGTATTGGAAGGGTCATGGAAACATGAGGGGTTCACTAAAATGAAATGGATGATCAAAATAGAAAATACATGGGACAAGGTAAAATATACCAGCAAAAGCTAAAAGTTTCTTCCTTCTTTAAAGCAGTAACTTTAGGCTCAGTTCCTTCCCTATGGTTGCCATTGTTTAGCAAGAAAAGGGTAAAAAGAATAAGCTTTCTAGTAATGTAGTTGCAATAAGGTTCTTTGAGGATGAAAATATATGAAATGTTGAGCTTTTGAAGGTGTTCTAGTGGTGGTTTTAGAGAGCTACAGGAATGGAGGTTGGTTAAGGGTGGGAGGTTGGTTAAGGGTGGAAGGCAACGGAATAATGTTTTTTGTAAAGTTTTGGACCTAGAGTTACCGAAGGATTTGTGGGGATAGGTGAAGAGTTTTCTAGGATTGCTGGAGAGCTTTTTTGATAGCTAAGAGAGTTTTTTTCTAAGATAGCTGGTAGTGATCTCCTCTATTTTTTTGTTTAGACCCTCTTTTTAGAAGACAATGCAAAGCGTATTTTTTATTTTTTTTCCTCTGCACCAGGGGACATCTCCAACTGCCATGCTCAGTTGACTCTCTTCTTATTTGTTCTGCCATGTTGAGCAAGGAGGCAAAAAGGCTGTGAAAAGCTACAACCATGGATATTACTGCCATACCTTCTTACACCCACATATCTTATGAAAGTGACATTTGTCATTAATTATTTGGGCTCCAAAAATTTGCTTGAATCCGTTAATGAACCATAGTTAAGGTTTGCAGTGTTTTATGATAGTTCCTTGGTGCAAAAACATGTTTAAATCGGGTTTTCAAAGGTTGAAAAATGGCTCGAACTAGGCAAAAATGCCTTAGTGCATCAATACAAAACATGTTGTATCGATAGACAAGGTACTTTTTACTCCAGAGTATTGATACAATGAGTTGTGTATCGATACTAAGAGCAAAAAAAATATTTCCAGTCTTGAGACTTAGAGGCCTGTATCGATACTCCATGGATTTGTATCGATACTCATGCTTGTTTATTAATACATTTTGCCAAAAATCACAACTTTAGCTACTGCCAAGGTCTGTATCAATGCAAACATGCCAGGTATCGATACCATACCTTAGGTATCGATACCAAAACCTATTGTATTGATACTACATGTGAAAATTCAAGTTTTTCACCTCATAAAAGCCTCGTATCAATACTTACTCCCCAATATATCTTGTACATGCCTATAGCTTCTCAATTTACCTCAACTTGGTCTCAAACAATAGGAAATTGATTTTACCATCTTTTATCTTGACACGATGCTTAACAGTTGTCCCCTAGCTTTTATTTCTATTTTTTGATTTTACCATCTTTTACCGAACTCCGAGGATGCCAAAAATTGGTTCGGACAAAATAGGGTGTCTACAACACCAATATCATGTACCCTAATGAGGAGAACATGATTGTAATAGCCAATCACAAAAAAATGAAGATTATTACGAGAATCTAAGTCACCTCATTTGACGGATGAACTTTGAAGAAAAGTGGTGGAGAGAAAAGCTTTACTTGCCAAACCAAAGCAGTAATATTGTGTATCTCAATGAGGAGAATATGATTGTAGAGCTCGATCATAAAAAGTAGGGAGATTATTAAGAGAATCATCATTTGTCTCAATTGGTGGATGAATTTTGTTTCTAAGGAAAATGGTAGAAAAGAAAGCTTTTCTTACCAATCCAAAGCATCAATATTGTCTATCTCGATGAAAAGAACATGATTGTAGTGCCCATTAACAAAAAGAATGGAGATTCTCACGAGAATCATAGTTTGTCTCAGTTAACGGACAAACTTCATTTTAAGGAAAATGGTGGAAATAAAAGCTTTTCTTGCCAAACCGAAACCCCAATATAGTGTATCCCAATGAGAAGAAAAATAGAGATTATTACAAGAATCCAAGTTTAACTTATTTGATGGACAAACTTTGATTCAATGGAAAATGGTGGGAAGAAAAGTTTTTCTTGCCAAACCAAGGCATTATGTCATGTATCTTATTAAGGAGAACATGATTGTAGTGCCCAATCATAAAAAGAACAATGATTATTACGAGAATCATCCTTTATCTTAGTTAATGGATAAACTTTGATTGTAAGGAAAATGGTGGAAAGAAAAGCTTTTCCCGCCAAACCAAAGAATCAATATTATGTGTCCTAATAAGGAGAACATGATTATAGTGCCCAATCACAAAAAAAATGGACATTATTATGACAATTGTAGTTTGTTTCAGTTAATGGATAAACTTTGACTCTTTGGAAAATAGTGAAAAGAAAAGCTTTTCTTGCTAAATCAAAGCACCAACATCATGTATCCTAATGAGGAGAACATGATTGTAGTGCCTAATACAAAAAGAATGAAGAATATTATGAGAATCCAAGTTTGACTTATTTGACATATGAACATTGATTATATGTAAAATGGTAGAGAGAAAAGCTTTTCTTGCCAAGCCAAGGCACCAATATCGTGTACCCAATGAGGACAACGTGATTTTAGTGCTCAATCACAAAAAAATGGAGATTATTACAAAAATCCAAGTTTATCTTATTTAAAGGATGAACTTTGATTATAAGGAAAAGGGCAGAAAAGAAAGCTTTTCCTGCAAAAAAAAAAAAGCACCCATGTCATGTATCCCAATGAGAAGAACATCATTGTAGTGTCTAATAATAAAAAAATGGAGATTATTATGAGAATCCAAGTTTATCACATTTGATGGATGAACTTTGATTCTAAGGAACATCATGGAAAGAAAAGCTTTTCTTACCGAACTAAAGCATCAATATCATGTATCTCAATGGGGAGAACATGATTGTTGTGCTTAATCATAAAAGGAGCGAAGATTATTATGAGAATCCATGTTTGTCTTATTTGACAGACAAACTTGGATTAAACGAAAAATGGCAAAGAGAAAGCTATTCTTGCCAAACCGGAGTGGCAATATCATGTATCACAAGGAAACTTGATTGTAGTGCCAAATCACAAAAAAGGTAGAGATTATTACGAGAATTCAAGTTTGCCTTGTTTGATGGATGAACTTTGATTCCATGGAAAATGTGCAGCAAAAAGTTGGTCTTGCCAAACCAAAGCATCGGCATCATGTATCCCAATGAGAAGAAAATGATTGTGTGCTCATTCACAAAAAAAATGAAGATTATTACAAGAATCCAAGTTTGTCTCATTTGAAAGATAAACTTTGTTTGTAAGTAAAATGGTGGAGGGATAAGCTTTTTGGTAAAGCTAAAGACCAACATCATGTATCTCGATGAGGAGAACATAATTGTAGCACTGAATCACAAAAAAAAAGGAGATTATTATGAGTATTCAAGTTTATCTTATTTGATGGATAAGCTTTGATTCTATGGAAAATGTGGAAAGAAAAGCTTTTCTTGGGGAACTAAAGCATCAATATCATGTATCCCAATGAGGAGAACATGATTGTGGTGCCCAATCACAAAAATAAAAGAAGATTATTATCAGAATCAATGTTCGTCTCATTTGATTGACGAACATTGATTACAAGGAAAATGGTGTAGAGAAAAGCTTTGCTTGCAAAATCATTACCCCAATATCGTGTATCCCAATGAGTAAAGCATGATTGTGGAGCCCGATCACAAAAAGCATGGAGATTATTATGAGAATCATCGTTTATCTCGTTTGACATACAAACTTTGATTCTAATGAAAATGGTGGAAAGAAAGGCTTTTCTAGCCAAACCAAAGCATTAATATCATCTATTCCAAAGAGGAGAACATGATTGTAGTGCCCAACCACAAAATGAATAAAGATTATTATGAGAATCCAAGTTTGTCTTGATTGATGGAAGAACTTTGATTGTAAGGAAAATGGTGGAAGGGAAAGCTTTTCCTACCAAACCAAAGCATCAATATCATGTGTCCCAATAAAGAGAAATATAGTGCCCAATCATAAAAAGAATGGACATTATTATGAGAATCATTGTTTGTCTCAGTCGATAGGTGAACTTTGACTCTATAGAAAGTGGTGGAAAGAAAAGTTCTTTTTCCAAAACCAAAGCATCATTATCATGTACCCTAATGAGAAGAACATGATTGTGGTGCGCAATCACAAAAAGAATAAAGATTAATATGAGAATCCAAGTTTGTCTTATTTTATGGACGAACTTAGATTCCATGGAAAATGTGCAAAGAAAAGCTTTTCTTGACAAAGAAATCATCAATATCATGTATCTCAAAGAGGAGAACATGATCGTAATGCCCAATCACAAAAATAAATGAAGATTATTGTGAGAATTCAAGTTCGTCTCATTTGACTGACAAACATTGATTACAAAGAAAATGGTGTAGAGAAAAGCTTTTCTTGCAAAATCAATGCACCAATATCGTGTATCCCAATGAGTAGAGCATGATTGCGGTGCCCAATCATAAAAAGCATGGAGATTATTACGAAAATCATCGTTTGTCTTGTTTGACGTATGAACTTTGATTCAAATGAAAATGGTGGGAAAAAAAGCTTTTCTAGCCAAACCAAAGCATCAATATCATGTATCCCAAATAGGAAAACATGATTATAGTGCCTAATAACAAAATGAATGAAGATTATTAAAGAATCCAAGTTTGTCTCGATTGATGAATGAACTTTGATTCTAAGGAAAATGGTGGAAGGGAAAGCTTTTCCTACCAAACAAAAGCAACAATATCATGTACCCCATAAGGAGAACAAGATTCTGTGCCTCATCACAAAAAGAATGGACATTATTATAGGAATCATCGTTTGTCTCAGTCGATGGATGAACTTTGACTCCATAGAAAATGGTGAAAAGAAAAGCTTTTCTTTCAAAACCAAAGCATCAGTATCATGTACCCTAATGAGAAGAACAGGATTGTGGTGCGCAATCACAAAAGGAATAAAGATTGATACGAGATCCAAGTTTGTCTTATTTGACGGATGAATTTTGATTAAAACGAAAATGATGGAAGGAAAAGCTTTTCTTGCAAGGCCACAGCAACAATATCATCTATCCCAATGAGGAGAACATGATTGTAGTGCTAAATCACAAAAAAATAAAAATTATTATGAGAATCCAAGTTTGTCTCTTTGATAGACAAACTTAGATTCCATGGAAAATGTGCAAAGAAAAGTTTTCTTGACAAAGAAAGCATTAGTATCATGTATCTCGATGAGGAGAACAT
Organism: Adansonia grandidieri; assembly: GCA_038382065.1. Lineage (NCBI taxonomy): Eukaryota > Viridiplantae > Streptophyta > Magnoliopsida > Malvales > Malvaceae > Adansonia > Adansonia grandidieri. The sequence continues at coordinate 87,304 of JBBYHK010180797.1, read as the reverse complement.
GATCGCAGTGCCTAATCACAAAAATAAATAAAGATTATTGCGAGAATCCAAGTTCGTCTCATTTAGCTGACAAACATTGATTACAAGGAAAATGGTGTAGAGAAAAGCTTTTCTTGCAAAATCAATGCACCAATATCGTGTATCCCAATGATTAGAGCATGATTGCGGTGCCCAATCATAAAAAGCATTGAGATTATTATGACAATCATCGTTTGTCTTGTTTGACATATGAACTTTGATTCAAATGAAAATGGTGGGAAGAAAAGCTTTTCTAGCCAAACCAAAGCATCAATATCATGTATCCCAAAGAGGAAAACATGATTGTAGTGCCTAAGAGCAAAATGAATGAAGATTATTAAAGAATGCAAGTTTGTCTCGATTGACGGACGAACTTTGATTCTAAGGAAAATGGTGGAAGGGAAAGCTTTTCCTACCAAACCAAAGCATCAATATCATGTGTCCCAATAAGGAGAACATGATTCTAGTGCCCAATCACAGAAAGAATAAACATTATTATGAGAATCATCATTTTTCCTAGTTGATAGATGAACTTTGACTTTATAGAAAATGGTGGAAAGAAAAGCTTTTCTTCTAAAACCAAAGCATCGGTATCTTGTATCCTAATGAAAAGAACATGATCATGTTGCACAATCATAAAAAGAATGAACATTAATACGAGAATCCTAGTTTGTCTTATTTGACGGATGAACTTTGAATAAAAAGAAAATAGTGGATGGAAAAGCTTTTCTTGCAAAGCCAAAGCAATAATATCATCTATACCAATGAGGAAAACATGATTGTAGTGCTGAATTGCAAAAAAATAAAGATTATTACGAGAATTAAAGTTTGTCTCATTTGATGGACGAACTTAGATTCCATGGAAAATGTGCAAAGAAAAGCTTTTCTTAACAAAGAAAGCATCAGCATCATGTATCTCGATGATGAGAACATGATCGCAGTACCCAATCACAAAAATAAATGAAGATTATTGGGAGAATCCAAGTTCATCTCATTTGATTGACGAACATTGATTACATGGAAAATGCTTTAGAGAAAAGCTTTTCTTGCAAAATCAATGCACCAATATCGTGTATCCCAATGAGTAAAGCATGATTGTGGTGCCTAATCATAAAAAGTATGGAGATTATTATGAGAATCATCGTTTGTCTTGTTTGACATATGACCTTTTATTCAAATGAAAATGGTGCGAAAAAAAGCTTTTCTAGCCAAACCAAAGCATCAATATCATGTATCCCAAAGAGGAAAACATGATTGTAGTGCCTAAGAGCAAAATGAATGAAGATTATTAAAGAATGCAAGTTTGTCTCGATTGACGGACGAACTTTGATTCTAAGGAAAATGGTGGAAGGGAAAGCTTTTCCTACCAAACCAAAGCATCAATATCATGTGTCCCAACAAGGAGAACATGATTCTAGTGCCCAATCACAAAAAGAATAAACATTATTATGGGAATCATTGTTTGTCTTAGTTGATAGATGAACTTTGACTTTATAGAAAATGGTGGAAAGAAAAGCTTTTCTTCTAAAACCAAAGCATCGATATCTTGTATCCCAATGAAAAGAATATGATTGTGCTGCACAATCACAAAAAGAATGAATATTAATATGAGAATCTAAGTTTGTCTTATTTGACGGATGAACTTTGAATAAAAAGAAAATGGTGGATGAAAAAGCTTTTCTTGCAAAGCCATTGCAACAATATCATCTATCTCAAAGAGGAGAACATGATTGTAATGCTAAATCACAAAAAAATAAAGATTATTATGAGAATCCAAGTTTGTCTCATTTCATAGACGAACTTAGATTCCATGGAAAATGTGTAAAGAAAAGCTTTTCTTGACAAGAAAGCATCAGTATCAAGTATCTCGATAACATGATCACAGTGCCCAATCACAAAAATAAATGAAGATTATTGCAAGAATCCAAGTTTGTCTCATTTGACTAACAAACATTGATTACAAGGAAAATGGTGTAAAGAAAAGCTTTTCTTGCAAAATCAATGCACCAATATCGTGTATCCGAATGAGTAGAGCATGATTGCAATGCCCAATCATAAAAAGCATGGAGATTATTACGAGAATCATCGTTTGTCTTGTTTCACATATGAACTTTGATTCAAATGAAAATGGCAGGAAGAAAAGCTTTTCTAGCCAAACCAAAGCATCAATATCATGTATCCCAAAGAGGAAAACATGATTGTAAGCCTAATCACAAAATGAATGAAGATTATTAAAGAATCCAAGTTTGTCTTGATTGACGAATGAACTTTGATTCTAAGGAAATGGTGGAAGGGAAAGCTTTTCCTACCAAACCAAAGCATCAATATCATGTGTCCTAATAATGAGAACATGATTCTAGTGCCTAATCGTAAAAAAAAAATAAACAATATTTCGAGAATCATTGTTTGTCTTAGTTGATAGATGAACTTTGACTTTATAGAAAATGGTGGAAAGAGAAGCTTTTCTTCTAAAACCAAAGCATCAGTATCTTGTATCCCAATGAAAAGAATATGATTGTGCTGCACAATCTCGAAAAGAATGAATATTAATACGAGAATCCATTTTTGTCTTATTTGATAGATGAACTTGGAATAAAAAGAAAATGGTGGATGGAAAAGCTTTTCTTGCAAAGCCAAAGAAACAATATCATCTATCCCAATAAGGAGAACATGATTGTAGTGTCGAACCATAAAAAAATGAAGATTGTTACGAGAATCCAAGTTTATCTTATTTGATGGACAAACTTTGATTCTATGGAGAATGTGCAAAGAAAATATTTTCTTGCCAAACTTAGCATCAGTATCATGTATCCTGATGAGGAAAACATGATTGTGGTGCCCAAACATAAAAAAATGAAGATTATTGCGAGAATCCAAGTTTGTCTCATTTGATAGATGAACTTTGATTTCAAGGAAAATGGTGGAGAGAAAAGCTTTTCTGGCAAAATCAAAGCACCAATATCATGCATCCCAATGCCTAGAACATGATTGTAGTGCCCAATCATAAAAAGAATGGAGGCTATTATGAGAACTGTCGTTTGTCTTGTCCGACATGCAAACTTTGATTTTAAGGAAAATGGCAGAAAAAAATGCTTTTCTTGCCAAACCAAGCATCAATAATATGTATCCCAGTAAGGAGAACATGATTGTAATGCCGAATCACCTAAAAAAAAGAGGTTATTATGATAATCCAAGTTTGTCTTAATGGATGGATAAACTTTGATTCTACGAAAAATGGTGCAAAGAAAAGCTTTTCTTGCCAAACCGAGCATCATCATCGTATATCCCAATGATGAAAACTTAATTGTGGTGTGCAATCATAAAAAAAATGAAGATTATTACAAGAATCTGAGTTTGTCTCATTTGACAGATGAACTTTGATTGTGAGGAAAATGGAGGAGAGAAAAGCTTTCCTTGCCAAACCAAAGCATCAATATCTTGTATCCCAATGGGGAAAAAATGATTGTTGTGTAGAATCACAAAAAAATGAAGATTGTTACAAGAATCGTGGTTTGTCTTAGTTGACAAACAAACTTTGACTTTATAGAAAATGGTGGAAAGAAGAGCTATTTTTGCCAAACCAAAGCACCAATATCATGTATCCCAATGAGGAGAACATGATTGTAGTGCCCGAGCACAAAAAAAATAAAGATTATTATGAGAATCTAGGTTCATCTTATTTGATGGATGAACTTTGATTACAATAAAAGTGGAGGAGAGAAAAGCTTTTTGTGCCAAACCAAAGCATCAATATCATGTATCCCAATGAGAAAAACATGATTGTATATCCGAATCACAACAAAATGGAGTTATTATAAGAATCCAAGTTTGTCATGCTTGACAGACGAACTTTGATTCTATGGAAAGTGTAAAAAGAAAAGCTTTTCTTGTGAACTAAAGCATCAGTATCATTTATCCCAATGAGAAGAACATGATTGTGGTGCGCAATAACAAAAGAAATGAAGATTAATACGAGGATCCAAGTTTATCTCATTTGAAGGATAAACTTTGATTATGAGGAAAACGATGGACGAAAAAGCTTTTCTTGCAAAGCCCAAGCACCAATATCATGTAGCTCAATGAGGAAAACATGATTGTAGTGCCAAATCACAAAAAAAAAAATAAAGATTATTATGAGAATCCAAGTTTGTCTCATTTGATGGATAAACTTTGATTCTATCGACAATGTGCAAAGAAAAGCTTTTCTTGCCAAACCAAAGCATCAATGTCATGTATCCCAATGAGGAGAAGATGATTATGGTGCCCAATCACAAAAAAAATGAAGATTATTACAAGAATCCAAGTTTGTCTTATTTGACGGATGAACTTTGATCACAAGGAAAATGGTGGAGAGAAAAGCTTTTCTTCCAAAATCAAAGCACCAATATCATGTATCCTAATGAGTAGAACATGATTGTAGTGCCCAATCACAAAAAAAATGGAGACTATCATGGGAATCATCGTTTGTCTCAATTGATGTGCAAACTTTGATTCTAATGAAAATGGTGGAAAGAAACGCTTTTCTTGCCAAACCAAAGCATCAATATAATGTATCCCAATAAGGAGAACATGGTTATAGTGCCTAATCACAAACAAAATAGAGATTGCTATGAGAATTGTAGTCTATCTCTGTTGTTGAAGGAAAATGTTGAAAAGAAAGCTTTTCCTGTGAAACCAAAGCATCAATATCATGTGTCCCAAAGAGGAGTGAATAAAGATTCCTGTGAGAATCCAAGTTGTCTCATTTGACAAACGAACTTCGATTCTACGGAACATGGTGGAAAGAAAAGTTTTTCTTGCTAAAACAAAGCATCTGGATCATGTATCCCAATGAGGAGAACACGATTTTGGTGCACGTTCACAAAAAGAATGAAGATTATTACGAGAACCCAAGCTTGTCTCCTTTGATGGATGATTTTTGATTATAAGGAAAATGGTGGAGAAAAAAGCTTTTCTTGCCAAACCAAGGCACCAATATCATGTACCCAATGAGAAGAACATGATTGTAGTGACCAATCACAAAAAAATGGAGATTATTATGAGAATCTAAGTTTGTGTTGTTTGATGGATGAACTTTAATTATAAGGAAAATGGTGAAGAAAAAATATCTTCTTGCCAAACTAAAGCACCAATATGGTGTACCCAATAAGGAGAATACGATTGTTGTAGTGCCTGATCACAAAAAAATGGAGATTATTATGAGAATCCAATTTTGTCCTATTAGATGGATAAACTTTGATTCTAACAAAACCGGTGGAAAAAAAATCTTTCATTGCCAAACAAAAGCATCAATATCATGTATCCCAATAAAGAGAACATGATTATAGTGCCCAATTACAAAAAGAATAAAGATTATTATGAGGATCCAGGTTTGTCTTATTTGATGGACGAACATTGATTATAAGGAAAATGGTGGAAAGAAAAGCTTTTCCTACCAAAACTAAAGCAGCAATATCGTGTACCTAATAAGGAGAATGTGATTGTAGTGCCTGATCACAAGAAAAATAGAGATTATTATGAGAATCCAAGTTTGTCTTGTTTAATGGATGAACTTTGATTCTAAGGAAAATGGAGGAAGAAAAAGCTTTTCTCGCCAAACAAAAGCATTAATACCATGTATCCCAATGAGAAGAGCATAATTGTAGTGCCTAATCACAAAAAGAATCGAGATTATTATGATAATCATTGTTTATGTCAGTTGACGAAAGAACTTGATTCTAAGGAAAATGGTAGGAAGAAAAGCTTTTCCTACCAAACCAAAGCATCGATATCGTATATGCTACTGAGATGAACATTGTTATAGTGCCCAATCACAAATAGAATGGAGATTGCTACGCGAATTGTAGTTTATCTTAGTTGACAGGTGAACTTTGATTCTAAGGAAAATGTTGGCAAGAAAAGCTATTCCTACCAAACCAAAACATTAATATCATATATCCCAAAAAGGAGAACATGATTGTAGTGCCTAATCACAAAAAGAATGAAGATTACTATAAGAATCAACATTTGTCTCATTTGATAGATGACCTTTGATTACAAGGAAAATTGTGCAGAGAAAAGCTTTTATTGCTGAACCAAAGTAGCAATATCGTGTATCCCAATGAGGAGAACATGATTGTAGTGCCCAATCATAAAAGGAACGGAGATTATTATGAGAATCTAAGTATGTCTCATTTAACGTGCAAACTTTGATTTTATGGAAAATGGTGGAAAGAAAAGCTTTTCTTGCCAAACTAAAGCATTAGTATCATATATCCCAACTAGGAGAACATAATTGTGGTGCGCAATCACAAAAAGATTGAAGACTGTTGCAAGAATCCAAGTTTGTCTTATTTGATGGATAATCTAGGATTATAAGGAAAATGGTGGAAAGAAAAGCTTTTCTTGCCAAACCAAAGCACCAATATTGTGGACCCAATAAGGAAAATGTGATTATAGTGCCCAACCAGGAAAAAAAATAGAGATTATTATGAGAATCCAAGTTTGTCTTGTTTAATAGATAAATTTTGATTCTAAAGAAAATGATGGAAGGAAAAGCTTTTCTTACCAAACTAAAGCATCAATGCCATATATCCCAATGAGGAGAGCATAACTATAGTGCCCAGTCACAAAAAGAATCAAGATTATTACAAGAATCATCATCTATCGTAGTTGATGGATGAACTTTGATTCTATGGAAAATGGTGGAAAGGAAAGTTTTTCCTGCTATACTAAAGCATCGATATAGCGTATCCCAATGAGAAGACAAATGGTTGTACTGCCCAATCACAAACAAAATGGAGATTGCTACGAGAATCGTAGTTTCTTTTAGTTGATAGATGAACTTTGATTCTATGGAAAATGTTGGGAAGAAAAGTTTTTCCTACCAAAAAAAAGCATCAATATCATGTATCCTAAAAAGGAGAACATGATTGTAGTGCCCAGTCACATAAAGAATGAATATTATTATGAGAATCCAAATTTGTGTCATTTGATAGATGAACTTTGCTTATAAGGAAAATTGTGGAGAGAGAAGCTTTTCTTACCAAACCAAAGCAATAATATCGTGTATCCCAATGAAGAGAACATGATTGTAGTGCCCAATTAATTAATGGAGATTATTTTGAGAATCCAAGTTTGTCTTATTTGGTAGATGAACTTTTATTATATGGAAAATGGTGAAAAGAAAAGCTTTTCCTGCCAAAGCAAAGCATTAATATCATGTGTCCTAATAAGGAGAACATAATTGGTACGCTCGATCACAACAAGAATGAAGATTATTACGAGAATCCAAGTTTGTCTCATTTGATAGATGATCTTGGATTATAAGGACAATGGTGGAGAGGCAAGCTTTTTTTGTCAAACCAAAGAAACCAATATCGTGTACCCAATGCAGAGAATGTGACTGTAGTGCCCAGTCCCAAAAAAAATGGAGATTATTATGGGAATCCAGGCTTGTCTTGTTTGATGGATGAACTTTGATTTTAAGTAAAATAGTGAAAAAAAAAGCTTTTCTTGCCAAACCAAAGGATCAATCCCATGTATCCCAATGAGGAGTAGCATAATTGTAATACCTAATCACAAAAAGAATCGAGATTATTGCAAAAATCATTGTTTATCTCAGTTGACAGACGAACCTTGATTCTAGGAAAATTGGTGGAAAGGAAGCTTTTCCTATGAGACAAAGCATCGATATTATGTATCACAATGAGAAGAACATGGCTGTAGTGCCCAATTAGAAATAGAATGAAGACTGCTATAAGAATCATAGTTTGTCACAGTTGATAAATGAACTTTGATTCTAAGGAAAATATTGGAAAGAAAAGCTTTTCCTGCCAAACCAAAGTGTCAATAGCATATATCCCAAAGAGGAGAACATGATTGTACTGCCCATCACAAAAAAAATGAAGATTATTATAAGAATCCATGTTTGTCTCATTCAACAGATGAACTTTGATTATAAGGAAAATTATAGAGAGAAAAGCTTTTCTTGCCAAACCAAGGCACCAATATCATGTATCCCAATGAGAAGAACATGATTGTAGTGCCCAATCACAAAAAGAATGGAGATTATTACAAGAATCCAAGTTTCTCTAATTTGACATACGAACTTCGATTCTATGGAAAATGGTGGAAAAAAAAGCTTTTCTTGCAAAACTAAAGCATCAGTATCATTGCATTCCAACGGAGAGAACATGATTGTGGCACGCAATCACAAAAAGAATCAAGATTCTTACGAGATCCAAGTTTGTTGCATTTGATGGATGATCTTGGATTATAAGAAAAATGGTGGAGAGAAAAGCTTTTCTTGCTAAACCAAAGCACCAATATCATGCACCCAATGAGGAGAAAGAGATTGTAGTGCCTGATCGTGAAAAAGTGGAGACTATTACAAGAATCCAAGTTATGCTTATTTGATGGATGAACTTTGAATAAGGAAAATGGTGGAAAGAGAGCCTTTTCTTGCCAAACCAAAGCATGAATACCATGTATCCCAATTAGGGGAGCATAATTATAGCACCCAATCACAAAAAGAATCAAAATTATTGTGAGAATCATCATTTATCTTAGTTGACAAACGATTTTTAGTTCCAAGGAAAATTATGGAAAGGAAAGCTTTTCTTGCTAAACCAAAGCATCGATATCTTGTATCCCAATAAGAAGAACATGGTTTAGTGCCCAATCACAAATACAATGGAGATTGCAACATGAATCATCGTTTGTATTAGTTAACAGATGATCTTTGATTCTAAGGAAAATGTAGGAAAGAAAACCTTTTCTTGCTAGACCAAAGTGTCAATATCATATATCCCAAAAATGAAGACATGATTATAATGCCCCAGTCATAAAAAGAATGAAGATTATTGTGAGAATCCAAGTTTGACTCATTCGACAGATGAATTTTGATTATAAGGAAAATTATGGATAGAAAAGCTTTTTTAGTGAAACCAAAGCATCAATATCGTGTATCCTAATGAGGAAAACATGATTGTAGTGCCTAATCACAAAAAGGATGGAAATGATTACGAGAATCAAGGTTTGTCTCATTTGATAGATAAACTTTGATTCTATGGAGAATGATGGAAAAAAAAGCTTTTCTTGCCAAAGCAAAGCAATTAGTACCATATATCCCAATGATGAGAACATGATTATGGTGCGTAATCACAAAAAGAATGAAGATTTTTATGAGAATCCAAGTTTGTCCCATTTGATGGATGATCTTTGATTATAAGGAAAATGACGAAGAGAAAAGCTGTTCTTGCCAAACCAAAGCACCAATATCGTGTACCCAATAAGAAGAGTGTGATTATAGTGCCTAATCATAAAAAAATTAGAGATTATTACAAAAATCTAAGTTTTTCTTGTTGGATGGATGAACTTTGATTATAGGAAAAATGGTGAAAAGAAAAGCTTTTCTTGCCAAACCAAGCATGAATACCATGTATCCCAATAAAGAGGGCATAATTTTAGTGCCCAATCATTGAAAGAATTGGGATTATTATGAGAATTGTCATTTATCTCAGTTGACAGAAAAACTTTGATTCTAAGGAAAATTATGGAAAGGAAAGCTTTTCCTGTCAAACCAAAGCATCGATATCATGTATCCCAATAAAAAGAACATGGTTGTAGTGCCCAATCGCAAATAGAATAGAGATTGCTACGAGAATCATAGTTTGTCCCAGTTGATAGATGGACTTTGATTCTAAGGAAAATGTTGGAAAAAAAAACCTTTTCCTACAAAACCAAAGCATCAGTATCATATATCCCAAAAAGGAGAATATGATTGTGGTGCCTAGTCATAAAAGAATGAAGATTATTGTGAGAATCCTAGTTTGTCTCATTCAATAGATGAACTTTGATTATAAGGAGAAAAGCTTTTCTTGCCAAACCAAAGCATCAATATTGTGTATCCCATTGAAGAAAACATGATTGTAGTGCTCGATCACAAAAAGAATAGGGATTATTATGAGAATCCAGGTTTCTCTTACTTGACAGATGAACTTTCATTCTATGGAAATTAGTGGAAAGTAAAGCTTTTCTTGTAAAACTAAAGCATCATATCATATATCCCAATGAAGAGAACATGATTATGGAGTGCAATCACAAAAAGAATCATGATTGTTACAAGAATCCAAGTTTGTCACATTTGACGGATGATCTTGGATTATAAGTAAAATGGTGGAGAGAAAAGCTTTTCTTGCCAAACCAAAGCACCAATATTGTGCACCCAGTGAGGAGAATGTGATCGTAGTGCCCGATCATGATAAATTGGAGATTATTACGAGAATCCAAGTTTTTCTTGTTTGATGGATGAACTTTGATTCTAAGGAAAATGGTGGAAAGAAAAGCTTTTCTTGCCAAACTAGAAAGAAAAGCATTTCTTGCCAAACCAAAGCACCAATACCATGTATACTAATGAGGAAAGCATAATTGCAGTGCCCAATCACAAAAAGAATCGAGATTATTGGGAGAATCATTATTTATCTCAGTTGATAGATGATCTTTGGTTCCAAGGAAAATTATGGAAAGGAAAGCTTTTCCTACCAAAACAAAGCATAGATATCGTGTATCCCAATGAGAAGAAAATGGTTGTAGTGCCCAATCACAAATAGAATGGAGATTGCAACATGAATCGTAGCTTGTCTTAGTTGACAGATGAACTTTGATTCTAAGGAAAATGTAGGAAATAAAAACTTTTCTTGCCAAACCAAAGCATCAATATCATATATCCAAAAAGGAGAACATGATTTTAGTGCCCAATCACAAAAAGAATGAAGATTATTATAAGAATCCAAGCTTGTTTCATTTGACAGATGAACTTTGATTATAAGGAAAATTATGGATAAAAAAGCTTTTTTTGACAAACCAAAGCATTAGCATCATGTATCCCAATGAGGAGAACACGATTGTAATGCCCAATCACAACGAGAATGAAGATGATTATGAGAATCAAGGTTTGTCTCATTTGACGGACAAACTTTGATTCTATGGAAAATGATGGAAAGAAAAGCTTTTCTTGCCAAAGCAAAGCATTAGTACCATGTATCCCAACAAGGAAAACATGATTGTGGTGTGCATCACAAAAAGAATAAAGACTTTTACGAGAATCCAGGTTTGTCCCATTTGATGGATGATCTTTGATTATAAAGAAAATGGTGAAGAGAAAAGCTTTTCTTGCCAAACCCAAGCACCAATATCATGTACCCTATAAGGAGAATGTGATTATGGTGCCCGATCATGAAAAAATTAGAGATTATTATGAGAATCCAAGTTTCTCTTGTGGATGGATGAAATTTGATTTTAGGGAAAATGGTGGAAAGAATAGATTTTTTTGCCAAAGCAAAGCATCAATACCATGTATCCCAACGAAGAGAGCATAACTTTAGTGCCCAATCATAGAAAGAATTAGGATTATTACAAGAATTGCCATTTATCTCAGTTGATGGATGAACTTTGATTCAAAGGAAACTTGTGGAAAGGAAAATTTTTCTTGCCAAACCAAAGCATCGATATCATATATGCCAATAAAAAGAACATGGTTTAGTGTCCAATCACAAATGGAATGGAGATTGCTATAAGAATCATAGTTTGTCTCAGTTAACAGATAGATTTTGATTCTACAGAAAATGTTGGAAAAAAAAAGCTTTTCATACCAAACCAAAGCATCAATATCATATATCCCAAAAAGGAGAACATGATTATGGTGCCTAGTCACAAAAGGAATGAGGATTATTGTGAGAATCTAAGTTTGTCTCATTCGATAGATGAACTTTGATTATAAGGAAAATTATGGATAGAAAAGCTTTTCTTGCCAAACTAAAGCATCAATATCGTGTATCCAATTGAAGAGAATATGATTGTAGTGCCCGACCATAAAAAGAATGGGGATTATTATAAGAATCCAGGTTTATCTTGTTTAACAGACAAACTTTGATTCTATGGAAATTAGTGGAAAGAAAAGCTTTTCTTGCAAAACTAAAGCATTAGTATCATGTATCCCAATGAAGAGAACATGACTATGTGCGTAATCACAAAAAGAATCAAGATTGTTACGAGAATCCAAGTTTATCGCATTTGATGGATGATCTTGGATTATAAGGAAAATTGTGGAGAGAAAAGTTTTTCTTGCCAAACCAAAGCACCAATATCGTGTACTTAATGAGGAGAATGTGATTGTAGTGCCCGATCATGAAAAAATAGAGATTATTACGAGAATCCAAGTTTATTTTATTTGATGGATGAACTTTGATTCTAAGGAAAATGGTGGAAAGAAAAGCTTTTCGTGCCAAACCAAAGCATCAATACCATGTGCCCTATGCGAAGAGCATAATTGTAGTGCCCAATCATAAAAAGAGATTATTGCAAGAATCATCGTTTATCTCAGTTGACGAATAATCCTTGGTTCTAAGGAAAATTGTGGAAAGGAAAGCTTTTCCTGCCAAACCAAAGCATCGATATCGTGTATCCTAATGAGAAGAACACAGTTGTAGTGCCCAATCACAAACAGAATGGAGATTGCAACATCAATCATAGCTTGTCTTAGTTGATAGATAAACTTTGATTCTAACAAAAATGTAGGAAATAAAAGCTTTTCTTGCCAAACCAAAGCGTCAATATCATATATCTCAAAAAGGAAAACATGATTGTTGTGCCTAGTCACAAAAAGAATGAAGATTATTGTGAGAATCCAAGCTTGTCTCATTTGACAGATGAACTTTGATTATAAGGAAAATTATGGATAGAAAAGCTTTTTTTGCCAAACCAAAGCATTAACATCGTGTATCCTAATAAGGAGAATATGATTGTAGTGCCCAATCACAAAAAAATGAAGATGATTACAAGAATCATGGTTTGTCTCGTTTGATGGACAAACTTTAATTCTATGGAAAATGATGGAAAGAAAAGCTTTTCTTGCCAAAGCAAAGCATTAGTACCATGTATCCCAATGAGGAGAACATGATTGTGGTGCGCAATCACAAAAAGAATGAAGATTTTTATGAGAATCCAAGCTTGTCCTATTTGACAGATGATCTTTAATTATAAGGAAAATGGTGGTGAGACAGTGTTTTCTAGCCAAACCAAAGCACCAATACTATGTACCCAATGAGGAGAATATGATTGTAGCACTTGATCATGAAAAAATTAGACATTATTATGAGAATCCAAGTTTGTCTTATTGGATGGATGAACTTTGATTTTAAGAAAAATGGTGAAAAGAAAAGCTTTTCTTGCCAAACCAAAGCATCAATACCATGTATCCCAATACAAAAAGCATAATTTTAGTGCCCAATCAAAAAAAGAATCAGGATTATTGCGAGAATTATTATTTATCTCAGTTGAAGGATGAACTTTGATTCTAAGGAAAAGTGTGCAAAGGAAAGCTTTTCCTGCCAAACCAAAGCATCGATATCATGTATCCCAATAAAAAGAACATGGTTGTAGTGCCCAATCACAAACAAAAAGGAGATTGCTACAAGAATCATAGTTTGTCTCAGTGGACATACGGACTTTGATTCTAAGGAAAATGTTGGAAAGAAAAGATTTTCCTACAAAACCAAAGCATCAATATCGTATATCCCAAAAAGGAGAACATGATTGTGATACTAGTCACAAAAAGATTAAAGATTATTGTGAGAATCCAAGTTTGTCTCATTCAATAGATGAACATTGATTATAACAAAAATTGTAAATAGAAAAACTTTTCTTGCCAACCCAAAGCATCAATACCGTGCATCTTATTAAGGAGAACACGATTGTAGTGCCCAATCACAAAAAGAATGGGATTATTATTAGAATCCAGGTTTATCTCATTTGACGGATAAACTTTGATTCTACAAAAAAATGGTGGAAAGAAAAGCTTTTCTTGCCAAAGCAAAGCATTAGTATCATGTATCCTAATGATGAGAACATGATTATAGTGCACAATCACAAAAAGAATAAAGATTATTACAAGAATCCAAGCTTGTCTCATTTGATAGATGATCTTTGATTATAAGGAAAATGGTGGAGAAAAAAGCTTTTCTTGCCAAACCAAAGCACCAATATCATGTACCGAATAAGGAGAATATGATTGTAGTGCCCGATCACAAAAAAAAGGGAGATTATTACAAGAATCCAAGTTTGTTTTGTTGGATGGATGAACTTTAATCCTGAGGAAAATGGTGGAAAGAAAACCTTTTCTTGTAAAACCAAAGCATTAATACCATGTATCCCATTGAGGAGAGCGTAATTTTAGTGCCCAATAATAAAAAGAATTGAGATTATTGTGAGAATCATCGTTTATCTTAGTTGACTGATGATGTTTGATTCAAAGGAAAATGGTGGAAAGGAAAGCTTTTCCTGCCAAACCAAAGCATGATATCATGTATCCCAATAAAAAGAACATGGTTATGGTGCCTAATCACAAATAGAATAGAGATTGCTGCAAGAATCGTAGTTTGCCTCAGTTGACAGATGAACTTTGATTCTAAGAAAATTATTGGAAACAGAAGCTTTTCCTACTAAACCAAAGCATCAATATCATGTACCCCAAAGAGAAGAACATGATTGTAATGCCTAGTCACAAAAGAATAAAGATTATTGTAAGAATCCAAGTTTGTCCCATTCGACAAATGAACTTTGATTATAAGGAAAAATTATGGAGAGAAAAGCTTTTCTTACCAATCCAAAGCACCAACATCATGTATCCTAATGAGAAGAATATGATTGTAATGCCCAATCACAAAAAGAACAGCGATTATTAAAAGAATCCAAGCTCATCTTGTTTGACGGATGAACTCTATGAAAAATAGTGGAAAGAAAAACTTTTCTTACGAAACCAAAGCATTAGTATCATCTATCCTAAAGAGGAAAGCATGATTATGGTGCGAAATTGCAAAAGGAATGAAGATTATTATGAGAATCAAGTTTGTCTCATTTGATAGATGGTCTTTGATTATAAGGAAACTGGTGGAGGAAGAAGCTTTTGCAACAAAACTGAGGCACCAATATCATGTATCCCAGTGAGGAGAACATGGTTGTAGTGCTTAATTGCAAAAAGAATAAAGACTATTACAGGAATCATCATTTATCTTAGTCGATGAATAAACTTTGATTCTAAGGAAAATATTGGAAATAAAACCTTGCCTTGCCAAACCAAGGAATGAATATCGTGAATCCCAATAAGGAGAACATGATTGTAGCACCCAATCACAAAAGGAACATACACTATTATGAAGATTGTAGTTTGTTTCAGTTAATGGATGAACTTTGACAATACGAAAAATTATGGAAAAAAAGCCTTCTTTAAAAAACCAAAGCACTAATATCATGTATCCCAATGAGGAGAACATGGTTGTAGTGCTCAATCACAAAAAGAATAGAGACTATTAAAGGAATCATCATTTATCTTAGTTAATGGATGAACTTTGACTTTATGGAAAATGGTAGAAAGAAAAGCTTTCCTTGCCAAACCAAAGCAGCAATATCATGAATCACAAAGAGGAGAACATGATTGTAGTACCTAATCACAAAATAAATGAAGATTATTACAAGAATACAGGTTTGTCTTTTTTAATGGACGAACATTGATTATAAGGAAAATGGTGAAGAGAAAAGCTTTTCTTGCCAAACCAAAGCACCAATATCATGTACCCAATAAGGAGAATGTGATTGTAGTGCCTGATCATGAAAAAAATAAGGATTATTACAAGAATCCAAGTTTGTCTTGCTTGATGGATGAACTTTGATTCTAAGGGAAATGGTGAAAAGAAAAGCTTTCCTTGCCAAACCAAAGCATCAATATCGTGTATCCCAATGAGGAGAATATGATTATAGTGCCAATCATAAAATGAATGAAGATTATTACAATAATCTAGGTTTGTCTTATTTAATGGATGGACATTGATTATAAGGAAAATGATAGAGATAAAAGCTTTTCTTGCCAAACCAAAGCGCCAATATCGTGTACCCAACAAGGAGAATATGATTGTAGTGCCTGATAAAAAAAAATTATTATGAGAATCCAAGTTTGTCTTGTTTGATTGATGAACTTTGATTCTAAGGGAAATGGTAGAAAAAAAAAGCTTTTCTTGCCAAACCAAAGGATCAATACCATGTATCCCAATAAGAAGAGCACAATCGTAGTGCCTAGGCACAAAAAGAATCAAGAATATTACGAGAATCACCATTTTATCTCAGTTGACAGATGAACTTGATTCCAAGGAAAATTATGGAAAGGAAATCTTTTCCTACCAAACCAAAGCATTGATATCTGGATCCCAATGAGAAGAACATGGTTGTAGTGCCCAATCATAAATAGAATGGAGATTGCTACATGAATCGTAATTTGTCTTAGTTGACATATAAACTTTGATTCTAAGAAAAATATAGGAAAGAAAAGCTTTTCTTGTCAAACCAAAGCGTCAATATCATATATCCCAAAAAGCAAAACATGATTGTAGTGCCTAATCACAAAAAGAATGAAGACTATTGTGAGAATCCAAGTTTGTCTCATTCGATAGATGAACTTTGATTATAAAAAAAATTATAGATAGAAAAGCTTTTCTGGCCAAACCAAAGCATCAATATCATTTATCCTAATGAGGAGAACGTGATGGTAGTGCCCAATCACGAAAAGAATGGAGATTATTATGAGAATCCATGTTTCTCTCATTTGATGGATGAACTTCAATTCTATGGAAAATGGTAGAAAGAAAGCTTTTCCTGCCAAAGCAAAGCATTAGTAAATGTATTCCAACAAAGAGAACATGATTGTGGTGCGCAATCACAAAAAGAATGAAGATTATTACAAGATTCCAAGTTTCTCTTATTTGATGGATGATTTTTTATTATAAGGAAAATGATAGAGAGAAAAGTTTTTCTTGCCGAACCAAAGCACCAATATTGTGCACCTAATAAGGAGAATATGATTGTAGTGCCCGACCATGAAAAAATGGAGATTATTATGAGAACCCAAGTTGGTCTTGTTGGATGGATAAACCTTAATTCCAAGGAAAATGGTGGAAAGAAAAGCTTTGCTTGCCAAAAAGTATCAATACCATGTATCCTAATGAGGAGACCATAATTTTAATGCCCAATCATAAAAAAATTGAGATTATTGTGAGAATCATCGTTCATCTCAGTTGACAGATGAACTTTGATACTAAGGAAAAGGGTGGAAAGGAAAGCTTTTTCTGCCAAACCAAAGCATCGATATCATGCATCCTAATAAGAAGAACATGGTTGTAGTGCCCAATTACAAACAGAATGGAGATTGTTACAAGAATCGTAGTTTGTATAAGTTAATAAATGAACTTTGATTCTAAGGAAATGTTGGAAAGAAAAGTTTTTCGTGCCAAACTAAAGCATCAATATCATGTATCCCTAAGAGGAAAACATGATTGTAGTGCCTAGTCACAAGAAGAATAAAGATTATTGTGAGAATCCAAGTATGTCTCATTCAATAGATGAACTTTGATTATAAGGAAAAATTATGGAGAAAAAAGCTTTTCTTACCAATCTAAAGCAACAATATCGTGTATCCTAATGAGGAAAACATGGTTGTAGTGTCCAATCATAAAATAAATAGAGATTATTATAAGGATCCAAGTTTGACTCATTTGACAGATGAATTTTGATTTTACAGAAAATAATGGAAAGAAAAGCTTTTCTTGCAAAAGCAATGCATCAGTATCATCTACCCTAACAAGGAGAGCATGATTATGGTGTGAAATCACAAAAAGAATGAAGATGATTACAAGAATCCAAGTTTGTCTCATTTGATGGATGGTCTTTGATTATAAGGAAAATGGTGGAGGGAAAAACTTTTCTTACAAAACCAAAGCACCAATATCATGTATCCCAATGAGGAGAACATGGTTGTAGTGCTTAATCACAAAAAGAATAAAACTA
The DNA here is from genome assembly GCA_038382065.1 of Adansonia grandidieri. NCBI lineage: Eukaryota > Viridiplantae > Streptophyta > Magnoliopsida > Malvales > Malvaceae > Adansonia > Adansonia grandidieri. The sequence goes on along the minus strand of JBBYHK010180797.1, from coordinate 69,415 downwards.
TTACAGGAATCATCATTTATCTCAGTTGACAAATGAACTTTGATTCCAAGGAAAATGTTACAAAGGAAATCTTTTCTTGCCAGACCAAAGAATCAATATCTTGTATCCCAATAAGGAGAACATGATTGTAGCACCGAATCACAAAAAGAACAGACACTATTATGAGGACCGTAGTTTATCTCAAGTAACAGATGAACTTTAACTATACAAAAAATGGTGGAAAGAAAAGCTTTCCTTGCCAAACCAAACCATCAATATCATGTATCCCAAGGAAGAGAACATGATTGTAGAGCCTAATCACCAAAAGAATGAAGATTATTGCAAAAATACAGGTTCATCTTTTTTAATGGACAAACATTAATTATAAGGAAAATGGTGGAGAGAAAAGCTTTTCTTGCTAAACCAAAGCACCAATATCGTGTACCCAATAAGGAAAATTTGATTATAGTGCCCGATCGTGAAAAAATAGAAATTATTATAGGAATCCAGGTTTGTTTTGTTTGATGCATGACTTTGATTCTAAGGGAAATGGTGGAAAGAAAAGCTTTCCTTGCCAAATCAAAGCATCAATATCATGATCCCAATAAGGAGAATATGATTGTAGTGCCCAATCACAAAAAGAATGAAGATTATTATGAGAATCTAGTTTGTCCTATTTAATGGATGAACATTGATTATAAGGAAAACGGTAGAGATAAAAGCTTTTCTTGCCAAACCAAAGCGCCAATATCATGTACACAATAAGGAGAATGTGATTGTAGTGCTTGATCACAATAAAATAAAGATTATTACTCGAATCCATGTTTATCATGTTTAAGAGACAAACTTTGATTCTATGGGAAATGGTGGAAAGGAAAGCTTTTATTGCCAAACCAAAGCATCGATACCATGTATCCCAATGAGGAGAACATGATTGTGGTGCAGAATCCTAAAAAGAATGAAGATTATTACAAGAATCAAAGTTTGTCTCGTTTGACGGATGATCTTTGATCATAAGGAAAATGGTAAAGAGAAAAGCTTTTCTTGCAAGCCAAAGCACCAATACTATGTACCCAATAAGGAGAATGTGATTGTAATGCCTGATCATGAAAAAATTAAAGATTATTACAAGAATCCAAGTTTGTCTTGGTGGATGGATGAACTTTAATTCTAGGGAAAATGGTGGAAAAAAAAGCTTTTCTTGTCAAATCAAAGCATTAATACCATGTATCCCAATGAGGATAGCATAATTTTAGTACCCAATCATAAAAACAATTGGGATTATTATGAGAATTGTCATTTATCTCATTTGACGGATGAACTTTGATTCTAAGGAAAATTATGGAAAGGAAAGCTTTTCCTACGAAACCAAGGCATAGATATCGTGTATCCCAATAAAAAAATGGTTGTAGTGCCCAAACACAAACAGAATGGAGATTGCTATGAGAATCGTAGTTTATCTCAGTTGACAAACATACTTTGATTGTAAGGAAAATGTTGGAAAGAAAAGTTTTTCCTACCAAACCAAAGCGTCAATATCATATATCCAAAAAAGCAAAACATGATTGTAGTGCCTAGTCACAAAATGAATGAAGATTATTTTAAGAATCCAAGTGTGTCTCATTCGATAGATGAACTTTCATTGTAAGGAAAATTATGGATAGAAAAGCTTTTCTTGCCAAACCAAAGCATCAATATCGTGTATCCATTGAGGAGAACACGATTGTAGTGTCCAATCACAAAAAAAATGGGGATTATTATGAGAATCTAAGTTTATCTCATTTGACGGATGAACTTTGATTCTATGGAAAATGGTGGAAAGAAAAGCTTTTCTTAGCAAAGCAAAGCATTAGTATCATGTATGCCAACGATGAGAACATGATTATGGTGCATAATCATAAAAAGAATGAAGATTATTACGAGAATCCGAGTTTATCTCATTTGACGGATGTCTTTCATTATAAGGAAAATGGTGGAGGGAAAAGCTTTTCTTGCAAAACCAAAGCACCAATATCATGTATCCCAATAAGGAGAACATGGTTACAGTGCTTAATCACAAAAAGTAGAGAGACTATTATGGGTATCATCTTTTATTTTTGTTGATGAATGAACTTTGATTCTAAAGAAAATGTTGGAAAGGAAATCTTTTCTTGCTAAACCAAGGAACCAATATCATGTATCCCAATAAGGAGAATATGATTGCAGTGCCCAATCATAAAAAGAATGGACACTATTATGAGGATCATAGTTTGTTTCAGTTAATGGATGAACTTTGACTTTATGGAAAATGGTGGAAAGAAAAGCTTTCCTTGCCAAACCAAAGCATCAATATCATGTATCCTAAAGAGAAGAACATGATTTTAATGCCCAATCATAAAAGGAATAAAGGTTATTACAAGAATGATAGTTTATCTCAATTGACAAATGTACTTTGATTCTAAGAAATATGTTGGAAAGGAAATCTTTTTTTTACCAAACCAAGGAATCAATATCGTGTATCCCAATAAACAGAACATGATTGTAGCTCCCAATCACAAAAAGAATGACACTATTTTAAGGATCATAGTTTGCCTTAGTTAATGGATGAACTTTAACTCTATGAAAAATGGTGAAAAGAAAAGCTTTTCTTGCTAAACCAGAGCATCAATATCATGTTTTCCAAAGAGGAGAACATGATTGTATTGCCCAATCACAAAAACAATGAAGATTATTGCGAGAATCCAAGTTTGTCTCATTAGATGAACTTTAAATATAAGGAAAAATTATGGAGAGAAAAGCTTTTCTTGCCAATCCAAAGCACCAATATTGTGTATACCATGAGGAGAACTTGATTGTAGGGCCCAATCACCAAACGAATGGAGATTATTATGAGAATCCAAGTTTGTCTCATTCAATAGATGAACTTTGTATATAAGGAAAAATTATGGAGAGACAAGCTTTTCTTGCCATTCTAAAGCACCAATATCATGTATCCCAACAAGGAGAACATGATCGTAGTGCCCAATCACAAAAAGAATAAAGATTATTATGAGCATCCAAGCTTGTCTCATTTGATAGATGAATTTTGATTCTACCAATAATAGTGGAAAGAAAAGCTTTTCCTGCAAAACCAAAGCATCAGTATCATCTATCCCTACGAAGCAAACATGATTGTGGTGTGAAATCACAAAAGGAATGAAGATTATTAAGAGAATCCAAGTTTGTCTCATTTGCGGATGTCTTTCATTATAAGGAAAATGGTGGAGGGAAAAGCTTTTCTTGCAAAACTAAAGCACCAATTTCATGCATCCCAATAAGGAGAACATGGTGCTTAATCACAAAAAGTAGAGAGACTATTACGGGAATCATCATTTATTTTAGTTGATGAATGAACTTTGATTTTATGGAAAATGTTGGAAAGGAAATCTTTTCTTGCTAAACCAATGAATCAATATCATGTATCCCAATTAGGAAAACATGATTGTAATGCCTAATCAAAAAAAGAATAGACACTATTATGAAAATCATAGTTTGTCTCAGTTAACGGATGAACTTTGACTCTATGAGCAATGGTGGAAAGAAAAGCTTTCTTTGCCAAACCAAAGAATCAATATAATGTATCCTAAAGAGGAGAACATGATTGTAGTGCCCAATCACAAAAAGAATGAAGATTATTACAAAAATATAGATTTGTCTTTTTTGGTGGATGAACATTGATTATAAGGAAAATGGTGGAGAAAAAAAGCTTTTCTTGCCAAACCAAAGCACCAATATCGTGTACCCAATAAGGAAAATGTGATTGTAGTGCCCGATCACGAAAAGAATAGAGATTATTACAAGAATCCAAGTTCATCTTGTTTGATGGATGAACTTTGATTCTAAAGGAAATGGTAGAAAGAAAAGCTTTCCTTGCCAAACCAAAGCATTAGTATCATGTATCTTAATAAGAAGAATATAATTGTAGTGCCCAATCACAAAAGGAATGAAGATTATTACGAGAATCCAAGTTTATCTTATTTGATGGATAAACATTGATTTTAAGCAAAATGGTATAGATAAAAGCTTTTCTTGCCAAACCAAAGCGCCAATATTCTGTGCCCAATAAGGAGGGTGTGATTGTAGTGCCTGATCGCAAAAAAAATAAAGATTATTATGAGAATGCAAGTTTGACTTGTTTAATGGATGAATTTTGATTCTAATGGAAATGGTGGAAAGAAAAGCTTTTCTTGCTAAACCAAAGCATTAATACCATATATCCTAGTGTGGAGAGCTTAATTGTAGTGCCTAATCACAAAATTAAGATTATTGTGAGAACCATCATTTATCTCAGTTGATGGACAAACTTTGATTTTGAGGAAAATGGTGAAAAGGATAGCTTTTCCGGCCAAACTAAAGCATCGATATTGTGCATCCTAATGAGAAAGACATGGTTGTAGTGCCCAATCAAAAACAAAATAGAGATTGCTACGAGAATCGTAGTTTGGTTTAATTAACAGATGAACTTTGATTCTAAGGAAAATGTTGGAAAGAAAAGCTTTTGCTACCAAACTAAAGCATCAATATCATGTATCCCAAAGAGGAGAACATGATTGTAGTGCCCAGTCACAAAAAGAATGAAGATTATTATCAGAATCCAAGTTTTTCTCATTTGATAAATAAACTTTGATTATAAGGTAAATTATGAAGAGAAAAGCTTTTCTTGCCAAACCAAAGCACTCATACCGTGTATCCCAATGAGGAGAACATGATTGTAGTGCCCAATCACGAAAGAATAGAGATTGTTATGAGAATCTGTGTTTGTCTTGTTTGGCAGACAAACATTTATTCTATGGAAAATGATGGAAAGAAAAGCTTTTCTTGCCAATGTAAAATATCATTATCATGTATCCTATGGGGAGAACATGATTGTTGTGCCCAATCACAATAAGAATAAAGATTATGACAAAAATCCAAGTTTGTCTCATTTGATAGATGATCTTGGATTATAAGGAAAACAGTGGAGAGAAAAGCTTTTCTTGCCAATGCAAAATATCATTATTATGTATCCCAACGGGGAGAACATGATTGTTGTTCCCAATCATAATAAGAATGAAGATTATGACAAAAATCCAAGTTTGTCTCATTTGATAGATGATCTTGGATTATAAGGAAAATAGTGGAGAGAAAAGCTTTTCTTGCCAACCCAAAGAAACGAAAATCACGTACCCAATGAGGAGAATGTGATTGTAGTGCCCGATCACGAAAAAAATGGAGATTATTATGAGAATCCAAGTTTGTCTTGTTTGATGGATGAACTTTGATTCTAAGAAAAATGGTGAAAAGAAAAGCTTTTCTTGCCAAACCAAACATTAATACCATGTATCCCAATGAGGAGAGCGTAATAGTAGTGCCCAATCACAAAAAGAATCGAGATTATTGTGAGAGTCATCATTTATCTTAGCTGACAGACAAACTTTGATTCCAAGGAAAATTATGAAATGAAAAGTTTTTTTTGCCAAACCAAAGCATCAACATCATATATCCTAATTAGAGGAACATGGTTGTAGTGCCCAATCACAAACATAATGGAGATTGCTACATGAATCATAGTTTGTCTTTGCTAACAGATGAACTTTGTTTATAAGGAAAATGTTGAAAAGAAAACTTTTCCTGCCAAACCAAAGCATCAATATCATATATCCCAAAGAGGAGAACATAATTGTAGTGCCCAGCCACAAAAAGAATGAAGATTATTGTAAGAATCCAAGTTTGTCTCATTCGATAGATGAACTTTGATTATAAGGAAAATTATGGTTAGAAAAGCTTTTCTTGCCAAACCAAAGCATCAATATCATGTATCCCAATGAGGAGAACACGATTGTAGTGCCCAATCACAAAAAGAATGGAGATTATTATGAAAATCCAAGTTTGTCTTGTTTAACGTATGAACTTTGATTCTATGGAAAATGGTGGAAAGAAAAGCTTTTCTTGCCAAAGTAAAGCCTTAGTATCATGCATCCCAACAAGGAGAACATGATTATGGTGCACAACCATAAAAAGAATGAAGATTATTATGAGAATCCAAGTTTGTCTCATTTAACAAATGATCATTGATTATAAGGAAAAGGGTGGGGAGAAAAGCTTTTATTGCTAAACCAAAGCACCAATATCATGCACCCAATGAAGAAAATGTGATTATAGTGCCCGATCAGAAAAAAAATGAAGATTATTATGAGAATCCAATTTTGTCTTGTTAGATGGATGAACTTTGATTCTGAAGAAAATGGTGGAAAAAATGCTTTTCTTGCCAAACCAAAGCATCAATACCATGCATCCCAATAAGAAGAGCATAATTTTAGTGCCAAATCATAAAAGGAATTGAGATTATTATGATAATCGTCGTTTATCTCAGTTGATGGATGAACTTTGGTTCTAAAGAAAATAGTGGAAAAGAAAGGTTTTGTTGCCACACCAAAGCATCGATATCGGATATCCCAATAAAAAGAACATGGTTGTATTGCCCAATCACAAACCGAATGGAGATTGCTACAAGATTTGTAGTTTGTCTCAATTGATAGACAAACTTTGATTCTAAGAAAAATGTTGAAAAGAAAAGCTTTTCCTGCCAAACTAAAGCATCAATATCATGTATCCCAAAGAGGAGAACATGATTGTAGTGCCCAATGACAAAAAGAATGAAGATTATTATGTGAATCCAAGTTTGCCTCATTCGACAGATGAACTTTGATTATAAGGAGAGATTATGGAAAGAAAAGCTTTTCTTGCCAATCTAAACCACCAATATCATGTATCCCAATGAGAAGAACATGATTGTAATGCCCAATCACAAAAAGAATGGAGATTATTACGAGAATCCAAGTTTGTCTTGTTTGATGAATAAACTTTGGTTCTACAAAAAATAATGGAACAAAGCATCAGTATCATTTATCCCAACAAGGAGAACATGATTATGGTGCACAATCGTAAAAGGAATAAAGATTATTATGAGAATCCAAGTTTGTCTCATTTGATGGATGGTATTTGATTATAAGGAAAATGGTGGAGCGAAAAGCTTTTCTAGAAAAAGCAAAGCACTAATATCATGTATCCCAATGAGGAGAACAAAGTTGTAGTGCTCAATCATAGGAATAATAGAGACTATTACAAGAATCATCATTTATCTCAGTTGATAGATGAACTTTGTTTTTAAGGAAAATATTGGAAAAAAAATCTTTTCTTGCCAAAATAAGGAATCAATATTGTGTATCCCAATAAAGAGAACATGATTGTAGCACCCAATCACAAAAAGAATGACACTATTATAAAGATCATAGTTTGTCTCAGTTAACAAATGAAAGTTGACTCTATGGAAAATGGTGAAAAAAAAAAGCTTTCCTTGCCAAACCAAAGCATCAATATTATGTACCCCAAAGAGGAGAACATGATTGTAGTGCCTAATCATAAAAAGAATGAAGATTATTATAAAATGTAGGTTTGTCTTTTTGGATGGATGAACATTGATTATAAAGAAAATAGTGGAGAGAAAAGCATTCTTTACCCAAACTAAGGCACAAATATCATGTACCCAATGAAGAGAGTGTGATTATAGTGCCTAAGTACAAACAGAAGGAGATTAGTATGATAATCCAAGTTTGTCTTGTTTGATAAATAAACTTTGATTCTAAGGAAAATGGTGCAAAGAAAAGATTTTCATGCAAAACCGAAGCACCAGTATCATGTACCCAATGAGGAGATCGTGATTGTAGTGCCTAATCACAAAAAATGGATATTATTACAAGAATCCAAGTTTGTATTGTTTGATGGATAAACTTTGTTTCTATGAAAAATGGTGGAAAGAAAAGCTTTCTTGCCAAACCAGAGCATTGATACCATTTATCCCAATGAGGAAAGCATAATTGTAGTGCCCAACCACAAAAGAATCAGGATTATTGTAAGAATCATCGTTTATCTTAGTTGACAGATGAACTTTGATTCTAAGGAAAATGGTGGAAAAGAAAGCTTTGCCTACCAAACCAAAGCATTGATATTGTGTATCCCAATTAGTAGTGCCTAATCACAAACAAAATGGAGATTGCTATGAGAATCATAGTTTGTCTCAGTTGACAAATGAACTTTGATTCCAAGGAAAATGTTGGAAAGAAAGGCTTTTCCTGCCAAACCAAAGCATCAAAATCATGTGTCCCAAAGAGAAGAACATGATTGTAGTGCCTAATCACAAAAAGAATAAAGATTATTATGAAAATTAGAGTTTGTCTCATTTGATGGATGAACTTTAATTATAAGGAAAATTATGGAGAGAAAAGCTTTTCTTGGCAAACTAGAACACCAATATCATGTATCTTAATGATGAAAACATGATTGTAGTGACCAATCACAAAAAGAATAAAGATTATTATGAGAATCCGAGTTTGTCTCATTTGATGGATGAACTTTGATTCTATGGAAAATGGTGGAAATAAAATGATTTCCTGTCAAACCAAAGCATCAGTATCATGTATCCTAAAGAAGAGAACATAATTATGGTGTGCAATAACAAAAAGAATGAAATTATTATAAGAATCCAAGTTTGCTAATTTGACGGATGAACTTTCATTATAGGAAAATGGTGGAGGAAAAAGCTTTTCTAGCAAAAGCAAAGCACCAATATCATGTATCCCAATGAGGAAAACATGATTGTAGTGCCTAATCACAAAAAGAGTGGAGATTATTATAATAATCATCATTTGTCTCATTGATGGACGAACATTAATTATAAGGAAAATGCTAGAAATAAAAGTTTTTCTTGCCAAACCAAAGCACCAATATCGTGTATCCTAATGAGGAGAACATGATTGTAGTGCCCAATCACAAAAAGAATAAAGATTATTACGAGAATCCAGGTTTGTCTCGTTTGATAGATAAACTTTTATTCTATGGAAAAATGGTGGAAAGAAAAGCTTTTCTTGCCAAACCAAAGCATCAGTATCATGTATCCCAATGAGAAGAACATGATTGCGGTGCACAATCACAAAAAGAATGAAGATTATTACGAAAATCCAAGTTTGTCTCATTTGACATGTAATTTTGTCCGGGCCTCCTTTCCTTATCAATGAAAAAAATCTTAGATACAAAATTAGGCACTTGTCCCAATGGAGGAAATTTACTTCAGGGGGAATGTAAATTTTCAAAACTTATTTATTTGTGCTTAAATGACTACATGTACATTCAAAATTAGCACCTTTTCAAGAGTCATACATAACAAATCTTGGATAAAAATTATGAATATCAAGATAAAATAAATAACTTTTAACTTTATACTTGTGAAATTTTGAAATTAGTTTTTGCAAATATTATCATGGTTGAATTTCCCATTTTTACGAATTTTTTCAAAATTTTTTATTAAATTTGTGAGGTTGACCGCTATATATTTTTGCTGATACTAGTGTGGTTTTTATGTTGATATACTCTCCAAAAAATCATAAATATTCAAAGAAAAATTCATGTTGCCTTTTTTACCGCAGGGTGTCAAGTTGGCAATTTTGCTACTTATTTTTATATTTCTCACAGTGTCATGAGTACTTTGCTCATGAATTTTTCCAGTAAAGGCTTATTCTAGATCTCAAATTTTCATCTTTTTCATTTTATAAATTAATATTTTGAGTATTTAATTCATTTTATATAAGTTTCAATGTAATTTTTTAAAAATTTCCTAGTTTTAAAATACGAGTTTTCCTTTATCTATAAAATTTTTGGTAGAATTTTCTCAAGTTTTAAACTTTAAAATTCTTTAAGTATTTTCATTTAACCACCATTAAATCAATCTTTCAAAATTCATTATATATTATGAGTTTTGCATTTTTTCCAAATTTTTTTGATTCCCAAATCGAAGTTTTCTACTCCATAATTTTTTTATACATTTTTTGTTTATAATTTTTAAAATATTCAAATATTATTATTTCATTCATATTAAATCAGTTTTTCAAAATTTAATTTATTTTATGTGTTTTGTATTTTTTAAATTTTTTTTTATTTTCAAAATACGGAGTTTTCGATGCCATAAATTTTTCGGGAAGATTTTTCTAAGTTTATAATTTTCAAAATTCATCAAATATTATTTTTAAATCATATTAAATGAGCTTTGAAGTATTCAATTTATTTAATGAGTTTTACATTTTTTTTCACATATAATAATTTTTCTAGTAAGAGTTTTTTTTCTAAAATTTTATGAGTTTGTTATTTTTAATGTTATTTCTGTAAATTAAAAATTGTTTTTATTATTAGATTAAATTAAATTGATCATATGAAATTTTGTTTCAATCATATAATTTTTAATTTTTATAATTTAATCTTTCTAACTAATTTTTAAAGTATAAGTTTACATATTATACAAATATTTTCCAAAATTCTCTAGACTTTGATGATGTTATGCATGACATCATCCACTAAAAGACAAATGCAATTAATTTAGGTTAAATCTAAATTAATAAAAATAAAAAAATCTAAAATAAATAAATAAATTTGTAAATGTTGGTGGAAACTCAACCATTTTGCCGTCCTTCATCCCCTATAAATAGGGGTTTGATTTCTTCATTTGAGGTTTCTAGGATTGGGGAAGAAAAAATAAAGAAAAAATGCCAAAAATACATAAATTTTCAAGCTTTTTAAAGGTATTTTCTTGTAAATTTCTTAATTTCTCTTTATTTCTTGTTTGAATCTTCCTTTTAATGAGCCAAATGAATACTAGTGCTCATGAATTTTGATTTATGCTAAAAGGCCAAGTATGATGGCTATGATTAAAGTTTTTTATTTTGTTATTTTACTTAATTTTTATTAGAAATAATTTGATTTTCATTAAGTTTATCTGTGTTTCTTGTGTTTGTTGATACCTATATTGTTATTTCAATGTATATATGTTTATGTAATTTTTCATAATATTTTCATGTTGTTTTATATTGATTTATTCATTTTTTTAGGTTCTCATGCTTATTCATGGTTGGTAAAATTTCTAACATATATATATACTAATATTTTTGTGAAAATATGTGGTGAAAAAATTATTTTTTACCAAAAAAAACATGTTGGTTGAATCATATAGGGCTGATTTTGTGATGTTTTGATTTTATTTAGCTTATTTTGTAAATATAGAAATATTAGGGATTAGAATGCAAAAAATTACAAAACTTTTTCTTTGGCCATTTAAGCTTGGCCAAACCTTGTACATAGCCTTAGAAGTGTTTTATGCTTAGTTTAATATATTTGTATTTTTTTTTATGAATTTTATACTATTTTGAGGCCATTTTGCAATTTTAGAAAGTTTAAAGACTAATTTACAAAATGTGAAAAAATTGCTCTGTGGTCGTAAGTGTTTGGCCTATCATTCTGATGATTTTTGGTATGGTTTTTGTGATATTTCCTGATAAGTTTTGTGTTAATTTATAATTAAAAATGAAAATTTTGTTTCGAGGCCATCCATGCTTGGCCGATTGCTTGTGTATATTTGTGAAAATGTTTTTATGTTTTTTTTTATATGTATAAATATGTTTTAAGCATTTTCCACCATTTTGTTGCTATTTTGTAATTTTAGAAAGTTTAAGAGCTTATTTACAAAATTGCAAAATTTTTGTTCTATGGCCATAGGTACTCAGCCAAATTTATTATATGATATTTGTATATTTTCCATAATTTCTTTTGTGATGAATTTTGTGTTTAATTATGATTTTATTTTGTATAGGGACTAAATTGTAAAGTTAGAAAATTTTAAGGACTATTTAGAAAAACTTTGCATTTTAGGATTGATATGATATTTTTGACAATTTAAGAATATTTCTAACATTCCTATGGTCTTCTGTGAGGGTGTAGAAATTATTAAAACCTTTCACATTCTTTCAGTTCTCTATAAGGGGATGAAATGTAATTTTAAAAAGTTTAAGGACTTATTAGTAATTTATGCATTTTAGGTCTATCTTGATATTTAAGTTGCCCATGGAGGGTATAAATGTTATTTCATATCATTTCTAAGTTCTCTAGGTTACTGGGATACTTATAGGTCAAAGATAAACCTTAAGGGTCTTTTAGTAATTTTCTTAGAATCGAGTCTTACGTAATCACTAAGATACTTTTATGTCGAAAGTGTATAGTAGGAGTAGGTTCATTTGTTCATGATTCATCCAGCCCTTTAGGTTACTAGGATACGTATAGTCAAAGGTACACCTTGGGGTATTTTAGTAATTTTTTTAGAATCAAATCCTTTATGGTCTCCAGGATACTTATATGTCAAAGGTGCATAATAGGGATAGGTTCAACTTTTATAGAGTCATCCAGCCCTTTAGGCTTACCAGGGTACCTAGATGTCAAAGGTAGACCTTAAAGACATTTTAGTAAGTTACATTAAAACCAAGTCTTATGTAACCAGGATGTTTCTATGTCAAAGGTGAAAAGTAGGAATAGGTTTATTTGTTTATATAGTTATACAAACCTTTAGGGTTATTGAGATATGTATAAGTCAGAGATACTCTTTATGGATATTTTATCAATTTATTTTAAAACTAAGTCTTTTAAGGTCACCAGGATACTTTTAAGTTAAAGGTGTAATTTAAGGGACATATTGGTCATTTCGACCAAAGTTCGTAGAGTCGAGTTTAGTACTTTTTGTCTAAACCAATCTTAGGATAATTTTTAACATTTATAACAAAATTAGAATTTTTGTAAATTAAGACAATGTCTCTGATGTTAAAATAGTACATAGAATTTTTTCCAGCATATGAGAGGGATTTTATGCATTATCTTAATAATGAGATGTCCTTTTAAGAATAAAAATCAAGATTTTTTGAATTTTGAAAAAAAATAAAGCCTTTTATTCCACCTATTCTCTAGCAGGGTATGAAAGAGAATAATAAAAAAAAACTTTCATGTTTTTTTGGTTCTTGGAGAGGGTACAGAAGATTTTTTGATTTTCAAAATTGTTAAAAACCTAATTTTCTCAGCCGATATAATAAATTTGTTTCATAAAATTTTATTTTTATAAATGGGAATTATAATTAAATATCAAATATTAAAACTGAATAAAAATTAAAATTTTTGTTAACATATGATTAATAAGGTACCAATTGCCGAGCATCATGAGAGGATCGATCCCTACTTATGATTGTAATCGACTTTATGATCCTTTCAAGCGATCTTTAGTATGAGCGCAGACCTTGGATTTAGTTTCTAAGGGTTTCATAACCCTCAAAATGCGAGCTCCGGCAAGTGACCAATCTCACTTGGCTAAAATAAGATTAGTGGTGACTCCCAAAAAATGGTCATCTTGTAACGACTATTTAGAGAAGTGAGTGAGCGATTCATCTTTACAACTCAATCCCCAAGCACAAATAAAAAATAATATTAATAAAATATGGCCCCTAAAATAAAAAAATAATGATATATAGATATATACAGAAGTAAGGGGTATATATCCATTATTTTAAGTAAGACTGGTTAAGATTCATATCCAGGCCATGTTGCGATAGCTTGGTAACTCTGCTAGGAATAGGTTAGAGAGTTAGGCCTAAAATTAATTACTATTAACACAATTTTGAATAATTTGGTTTCAACTAGTATTTAACTATAATTCCTTGTATTTTCAAAAAAATATATTTTTGATTTATATGGAAATTTCGATGTATATTATTCATATATTTCGCTAACCCTTTTGTCTTCTTTGCAGTGTTACTTTTTTTATGGGGGAAATTTAGGATAATGGTTTTTATTATTTTTAAAAATATCAAGTCATAAAAGGTAAGCTGTTCCCTACACATTGTGCACATGCATATGCATTAAATTCTCTTCAAAGCATATAGAAGGGGCATAAGTACTGAATATTTTAGAAAGGGGTGAAGTACCTCTACCTTTCGAGGTGTTAGCCTTTGTTTGGGCTAGTGAAAAGCTTAATAGGTGCAAATTCCTATGCTTGTCTAAGGTGTTAGCCTTATTATGGGCATAGAAGATACTCCTACTTGAATTAAACCTTTTCCAACATAACCCACAATCGGTAAGGATTAGGGCAACTTGTCAATTTTTTTTGAACTTAGGGAACAATTCGAGAACTTATTTAAGTGTCTAACTCAAACTTCGTGTAATGAACTATAGGGAACTCACCTTGTTAGAGCCATCCCTGATTCTAAAAGGTACCGAATTAGGTACACATAAGGGAACACGTTAACTTTTTACTCTTTTAATTTGACTTTCTTGATATTAACAAGTGTATGTTGTGTTGTTATTATATGTTTTACTTCTATTTGTTCTTCACATTAATATATTATACTATGAAGGATTTTTTGGCTTGACATTCATATCCCATAGAAACTTGTAAATTCATTCATGCATTTCTTTATACATTTGCAAAGTTCACATCTATATACGTTCATGCATTCATAATTTTTACAATACACTAAAACAGTTCTATTTATTATATTTCTAAGCATCACAACATGAATGACAATATTGAGGCAAGAATCATCACATTAGAGTCCATCTAAGAAGAAATTGTTCATGAAGTTCGAGGAATGAAAAGACTAACTGATAAATTGATAAAAATGGTCGAGGGTCTAAAAAAGGAAACTTGCCTAAGAACACCCTCATCCTCAATGAATCCAAAAAATTAGAATCTAGAAGATCTATAGGAGGCATGACTAAGTGCTTTGGAGGTTAAGGTTAGAGGAATGGGATAAAAGATCCAAGAGATAAAAGAATAATTATTTAAATTGACAAAAATCATTAGAGATTTTTTGGGTGATCCCTAAGAATTACCATTGCCTTCAACCCAACTTTTGACACTCCAAGACTTAAAGATTAGACCTAATGAACCATTAGATAAAGATCCTAATCCTTGGTCCAGGCACATGATAGAAATAAAGTCACCTATTTCCACACCCGTATGGATTAGTCTGTCTTCCAACCCTGCAAGTCTTCTCAATGTTAGGCAGCCACCTTTTAATGACCATGCCAAGAAAAGATCATGAAAGAATCATAAATTTGATATAATCCCACTAACCTATAAGGAACTGTACTTTCTCTTGCTTCAACATCAGCTTGTTGCTCCTGAATATGTTCTTCCATATCAACCCCCTTATCTTGAATGGTATAACATTAATGAACATTGTGAATACCATGTAGGAATACAACAACATTCAAATGAAACATGCAATACTTTCAAAAAGAAAGTTCAAAAGCTACTTAATGCTAGCGTAATCTAATTTGAACCAAGGATGAATGTTCCCACTAAACTCCTATCTCGTTATTGGAGGCATTAAGACATCTAAGGCAACAAAGTGATCATCGAGATAACCTTTTGGTTGATAGGACTTGCAAATATAGGCTTTGTAAATTTAAGGCTTTGTAAATATAGGGCATGCAAATGAGGAGATCATGGAGGGTTTTGTAAATATAGGGTTCAAAAAGAATGTCCAGAACTTGCAAAGATTCCCTAGAGGCACTAACATACTTAGAAAAATGAAATGCTTACAAAAATGATCCTTTTATTTCTTGTTTTTTTGAATCTTGTAAATGTACACCAACTATGAAAAAACAAATCAGTGGGTTTTATTTGATGAAACGACGGTGTAGATTTATTGTCACAATATGGCTCGATTTAAAATGGCAGATATACCCATTATTCTTATATACATCTCTATATATCATTATTTTCTTTTATTTTAAGGGCCATATCATTATTATTTTATTATTCTTTATTTTTCATACCTGGAGATTGAGTTATCGAGATGAATTGCTCACTCAACTTAACTCGAAAATAGTCATTATAAAATAACCATTTTTCTGGGGTTGCCACCAATCTTATTTTGGCCAGGTGAGATTGGTCACCGATCAGAGTTTATATTTCTAGGGTTACGAAACCCTCAAAACAAACTCCGAAGTCTACGCTCATATTAAAGATTGCATGAAAGGGTTCTGGAGTCGGTTACAATCACGAGTAGGGATCAATCCTTTAGTGATTCTTGAAAATAGGTACTTTATTAATCATATTTTAATTTAAATTTTGATTTTTATTTGGTTTCAATATTTAATATTTAGTTATAATTCCCTTAACATTCTATTAAATAAATTTATTATTTTGAGAATTTGGGTTTTATTATTCAGTAAATCACAATATCATTCGTACCCTCCCGGAGAACCAAGAGAACACAAAAATTTTTATCAATCTCTTTCGTACCCTACTGGAGAACCTATGGAATATGAAAGGTTTTTATTTTTATAAAAATTGAAAAATTTTGACTTTCATTTTAAAAATAGCGTCTCGTTATTAAAGTAATCCGTAGAACCCCTCGCATATTCTAGTAAGAATTCCATGCATTAATTTATCTGGGAGACATTGCATTAATTTTAAAAAAATATATCTGATTTAATTAAGAATATAAATCCTAACACCTAAAAATGGTCCAATATGATGAACATATTCCTAATGTGCATTTTCGACATGAAAGTATCCTAGTAAACACATATGACTTGGTTCTAATGCAAAATTATTGAAAATGCCTTTGAGGCTCTACCATCGACATGAAAGTATCCAGTGACCCCTAAAGACTCAAAACTAATACTAAAAGTGTGAATCTATCCTAAATATGCACTTTTGGAATAAAAGCATCCTAGTGTTGACCTAAGACTCGATTTTAGATAAAATAACTAAAATGGACCTTAGGGTATACCTTTAACATGAAAGTATCCTAGTACCTTAATGGACATAATACCATGATGAAATGACAAACCTATCCTAAATATGCACCTTTGGCATAAAAGCATCCCAATTACTACCTAGGACCTGGTTTTAAACAAAATTACCAAAATGCCCTTAGGGTATAGTTTCGACGAGCAAGTATCCAGGTACCTTAACAGACATTAAAATGATTACAAAATTATGAATTTATGCTAAATAGGGAAATTAAAATCCTAAAATTGGCTTAAAATGCAAAAAATGCAATTAAACCCTAAAACTTTTAAAAATTTCATTTAGTATCCTATGAAAAACTAAGACGATACGAATGGTTTTAAAAATTTCTAAACCCCTATGAAAAGCCATAGGAATAATAAAAATATTTAAGTCATAAAATGACCATTTTACCCTTAAATACTAGTATTTTCTATTTAGTCCTTAAACCTTTCAAAATTTACATTTAAGCCCCCACATAGAAAAACATCAAAGAACATCACAAACATATGGAAATATACATGAAAAACACAGCGAATACATCCATAAGGATTTTGCCAAACAACTTGGCCTTGAAACAAAAATTTTTTACTTTTTGCAAAATAGTCCTTAAACTTTTTAAATTTGCATTTTGACCACTACATGAGAAAACATCACAAAGCAGCATAAAAAATCATCAAACCAATTAAGAATCAACACAAAAATCAAGGCAAAATATGTATGAAAATTCAGCCAAGCACTTTTAGCCATAACATAACTTTTTCATATTTTGCAATTTAATCAATAAACTTTTTTAAAATTGCAAATTAGACCCCAAAATGTAAAAAATGCATAAAATATGTGTGAAAATGCTTGAAACACTTTGTCCATGGTGCTAGAAAGTTTCGGCCATCAAGAATAATATATAAAAATTAAAAATTTTTACAATTTAATCCCTAAATTTTTTAATATTGCAAAACAACCTAAAAACTAGAAAATCAACACAAAAATAAGCATAAAATGATCACCAAAATTCTTATTAAATTCATCCAAGTGGGAAACAAAATATCGTTAAATATTTTCTCAACACAAAATCATGGTAACAACCATGAATAAATATCATCAAACTTAAATGCGAAAATAAAATAATAAAAAATAAATATATTAATATATAAATTAGCATATTAACATGAAAATATTAAGAAAAACAGCATGAACATAAATCTATATACATCAAAATTAATACTACATAAACAACAACAATATTTCATAAAAAAAATCAAGCTTTAACTAAAAAAATTAAATATAACAACAAATATATAAAAAATTGTTCATTATCAACATGTTATCCATTCAACTTGGATGAAAATCTACAAGATTAACATGATTTTGACTCAAAAAAATAAAGAAAAATGGAGATAAGCAAAAATTATAAGATTTCTACATGAAACTACCTTAAAAGACTTGAAAACTGAAAAATTCATGAGAAATTTTAAGAAAAATGCTATGGAAATAATTAACAATTTGTGAAAACTTCTCCCATGGTTTTCAAGGTGGGAGAATAGGCCAAGAAGGTTCCCAAGCCTCATTGGCTATTGGCCTTTTATCTATTTTTTTTATTTCTTTTTTTTTTGTTTTTTATTTTTAATATGTATTTGATTTGATTTTTTTTGTATTTTGCTTAGATATAAATTAATTATTTCCGTCCCTTATGAATTGCATCATGCATGACACCATCAATTCTAGAGTATTTTAGATGATATTTGTATAAAATGTAAAATTATACCATAAAATTAATTAGAAGGACTAAATTATAAAAATTAAAAGAAATAGGTATTTTAAATAAAACTTCATATGATCAATTCCATTTAATCTAATAATAAAAATAAGTTTTAATTTACAAAAAAAATTAAAAATAACAAACTTGTAAAATTTTACGAAAAAAACCCTTATCGAGAAAAATTATTATTTATGAAAAACTACAAAACTCAAAAAATAATTTTAATTTTTCAAAACTGATTTAATGTGAATTAAATAATAATAGTTGAAGAATTTTAAAAATTATAAACTCAAAGAAAATCTTACAAACAAATTTAGAGTAGAAAACTCTGTATCTCAGAAACTAAAAGAATTTTAAAACTCATAAAATAAATTGAATTTTGAAAAATTGATTTAATATGAATTAAATAATATAATTTAAATAATTTTAAAAATTATAAACTTAGAAAAATCTTTCCAAAAAATTTATAGAACGAAAAACTCCATATTTTGGGAACGAAAAAAATTATAAAAAATAAAAAACACATAAAATAAATTGAATTTTAAAAAATTGATTTAACGGTGATTAACTAAAAATATTTAAAGAATTTTGAAGTTCAAAACTCAAGAAAATTTTAGCAAAAATTTTACAAATAAAGTAAAATTCGTATTTTAAAACTAGGAAAATTTAAAAAAATACATTGAAATTTATATGAAATGAATTAAATACAATGTATTATTCAAAATATTAATTTTAAAAATGGTCAAGATGAAAATAAAAATCTAAAATAATTTTACCAAGAAAAATTTCATGAGTATGATACTTGTGGTTCTGTGAAAAATTCAAATTTAGTTACTAAAATGAACAACCTAACACTTCATCTTATAAAATGCAAATATGAATTTTTCCTTGAATACTTTTGATTTTTCAGAATGAGTAAAAATATAAATACCACCCTGGTATTGATAAAAATATACAATAATCAATTTCTTAAATTTTACAAAAAAATCTAAAAAATTCCTAAAAATAGAAAATTTGACCATGATATCTGCAAAGATAGATTTTCAAAATTTGTGAAGAAACTATTAAAAATAATTTTTCTCTTAAATATCCATCTTATATATTCGAAATTAGAGATCAAAATATAACTTTTTCTATCATGTGAACTTATGGCCATTTAAATATGACTAAAAAGGTCTTCAAAAAGTCTTGTTCATTTGAAAAAGATCATTCCCGATGAGGGTGGCTGTTAAGTTCTCAATCTCGGATATTCTGGATTATCGAAAAAAAGACCCGGATGAAATTAGGTGTCTATAATTGCCCTATTTGATCATTGCTGAGAATCAGGAATAGGGTAAAGACCAATTAGACATAATTTTGTTCAGGTTGTTAAGCTTTGAAAAATAATCTAAACTAATAACAAACATAACAATTAATTAACTAAAGGCAAATCGTTAAATTAAATGGTGACCAGGGTGGAACCTAAGTCAAAAAGGGTTAACTATGACCAAACCATGCAAGTCAACAAAAAGAAAAGTTAACCAGGATGAAACCTACAAGTTAACAAATGAAAAGAGTTTACTAGGATGAAACTAGCAAGTTAACAAATGAAGGGATTTGATTGAGATGAAATTATCAAGTTAAAAAGGTAAGGGTTGACTAGGATAAAACCGATAAGTCAACAAATAAAAAAGGTTAATCGGGATGAAATTGATAAGTCAACATAGGTGAGGGTAGACCAACATGAAACTGACAAGTCATAAAATGAAAAGGGTTAACTAGGAGAAATTGACAAGTCAACATAGGTAAGGGTTGATCGGGATAAAATGACAAGTCAACAAATAAAAGGGGTTGACTACGATGAAATCGATAAGTCAACATAGGCAAGGGTTGACCAGAATGAAACCAACAAGTCAATAAATGAAAAAGGTTAAACGGGATGAAACTAAAAGTTAACATAAATAACAATTGATCAAGACTAAATCAATAAGTTAACAAATGAAAAGGGTTGACTAAGATAAAATTGAGAAGTTAAGATAGATAAGGGTTGATCAAGATAACACTGATAAGTCAACAAATGAAAAGGGTTAACCAGGGTAAAATTAATAAGTCAACATAAATAAAAGTTAACCGAGACAAAACCGATAAGTGAAAAAATAAAAAGGGTTAATTGAGACAAAATCAATAAGTCAACTTAGGTAAAGGTTAATCGAGACAAAATGGATAAGTCAACAAATGAAAGATATTAACCAGGATGAAACTGATAAGTCAATATAGTTAAGGATTGATTGGGAAGAAACCAACATGTCAACAAATGAAAGGGGTTGACCAAAACAAAACTGATAAGTCAACATAGGTAAGTGTTGCTAGGACAAAACTGATAAGTCAATAAATAAAAGTGGCTGACCGGAGCAAAATCAGTAAGTCAACATAGTAAGGGTTGACCAAGACAAAACTGATAAGTTAATAAATAAAAGGCGTTAATAGAGACAAAATCAATAAGTCAACAAATGAAAATGGTTGATCGAGAAAAAATTGACAAGTCAACTTAGATAAGGGTTGACCATGATAAAATTGATAAGTCAACAAATGAAAAGGGTTGATCAGGATGAAATCGACAATTCAACATAGGTAAATGTTAATTAACATGAACTAACAAGTCAACATAAGTAAGGGTTGACTGAGATAAAATTGACAAGTTGACATAGGTAATGATTGAGATAAAATCGACAAGTCAACAAATGAAAGGGGTTGACCGAGATAAAATTGATAAGTCAACATAGGTAAAGATTGACATGATAAAATCGATAAGTCAATAAATGAAAGAGGTTAACCGAGACGAAACTGACAAGTTAACATATATAAGGGTTGATTGAGACAAAATCAATAAGTCAACAAATGAAAAAAGTTAACCAGGACAAAATTGACAAGTCAACATAGGTAAAAGCTGACCGAGACAGAATTAACAAGTTGATAAATTAAAGTGATTAATCGAGGTGAAACTGACAAGTTAACATAGGTAAAGGTTTATTAGTACAAAGCCAATAAGTCAACAAATGAAAGAGGTTAACCAAGACAAAACTGATAAGTCAATAAATGAAAAGGGTTTACTATAACAAAATCAATAAGTCAACAAATCAAAGGGGTTAACTGAGATAAAACTAATAAGTAAACAATCGAAAGGGGTTGACCAGGATAAAATCGATAAGTTAACATAAGTAAAGGATGGCCTGGACAAAACTAATAAGTCAGCATAAGTAAAGGTTAACCGAGACAAAATCGATAATTCAATAAATGAAAAAGGTTGATTGAGGCAAAACTAATAAGTTAATGTAGGTAAAGGGTAATTAGGATGAAACTAACAAGCCAAAAATGAAAGGGGTTTGGAAAAACATTTGATGCTCTGTCAATTTGAAAATATAAGGGACTTACCTTTCGAATTTGAAGGAATATGCATGATTATCATTCTCCTTCTGCACCATGTTTAACTTTTCCTACAAATTATTAAATGTAAATGCATGCATAATACAGAAACTATTTCTGATATGTCTTTCTGTTTTGAAAGCATGCTTTTTCTTAAAGTTGAAAGCATTTTAAAAAAATTTTGCAAACATTTGTATTTCTTTTTAGGCAAGAAAATTAGCCTAAGCTTTAATGTGAAGGTATCTTCAAAAGTTGTTGTAGATATTTCTTTTCGTTTGGCAAAAGGAGCTCGTGGCTAAAGTTGAAGTTAAAGGCTTTTTCTTATGCTTGGATGTTAAATCATTAACAAGTTATCATATATTTATCTCAAAAATCTTTCTTCTAATCATTATTTTAGGGATTTGGGAATTATTCAATTTTTTTATAAGGTCACCAAATATCAAATTAATGTCTATAAATTCAATGATACAACTTTATACAGTTGGAAGTATCTACTTGAGGCATATTTACATCTATTGAAATCATTAGAAATATCATAACTCATCAAAATTCCAAGATTTATAGAATGAGATCACTTTTTTATTCTAACCTAGGAAAGAATCTACTCGATGAAAATTTTAAAATAATTTCAACCATGATTTTTCCAATATCAAGGATAATGGACATGTTATCTTCATCACGATGTTAAGACTTTCTTATGATTAATGATCACCATTGGGGACTTCTTTGAATGAAATAAAGAAATGAACTTAAAAGGACAAATAGGGTTGCACTAGTAAAAACTTATCTTGAATAAATTGATAGAAAAAGGTTAAGGTTTATCAAGACCAAATTTAAGTGAATGTCCCTTTCATGGGAATTCCTTAAAAGGCAAACAAATCAAGTTATAACATCCTTTTAATCTTCAAATACAAAAGCCCAAAAAGTGTTAAAACAATGCTAGTAAACACGAAGTCTCAAAAGGTTAATTTGGAAAGCCTTTAACAAGGATCAATTTTTAAGGTTGGGGTACAAAAATTTTGAAAGGTTATCTTCAAAAGAATCAATGGTTAGGCATGTAATTCAACTTTTTACTAATATAATGAAATCTCCAAAGGTTTTATAGGGATTTCTAAATTAGAATGAAAAGTTATTTCCCATTGGTGGCTATCTTTGTGAGTTTGGAAACAATTCTAAAGCTTTTAAGTTTGTTCAAGACTGCATTTTCAGGCATTCACTTTAGAACTTCATTTTTCTAATTGACTGCCCCATCATGTTCTTAAAGACTTAAAAATCATCCAAAAAGATGAATTTTCGAAGAGTTTCTTAGGAATGGCCTAACAACTCAAATAGCCATGTCTGATCGAAATAGACTTTATAGGTCGTAATGTAGGCCATGGTTCACGATTTAGAAAAAAAAAGGATAAATAGGCCTAAATTAAGGGTTCCATGGGTAATTATTCAAGGAACATTTTTCTCTAGAGGGAATTAAATTCAACTTATCTTTCAATATGCATAAATCTTCATTTCTTTATATTTTTCTGTCTTTCATCTTTCTTTGCTTCTTTTATTTATTTCTTCATCACATCTTTCTCCGTTCTTCATTCTGAAAGAACTTGAAATTTTCTTCATTCTTCATTCTGAAAGAACATAAAATTTTTTTCATTCTTCACTTAGAATATTTGAACTTAAAATTTAAACTTTTTCTTTTTTCAAAATTTACTTCATGACATCTAACTTGTTCTTCTCATAACTATAGAACAAATTTGCTCTTTCTGATCTTAAAACTTTGCTTCATTTGCCCTCCGATGTGGAGGTTGAGCCTTGATTAAGGTTCAAAGAAAAAACTAAATTATCAAGCTCAAAGGGGATCACAAAAGGATAATTTTCTATATTTATGAAGGGATAGAAAAATAAGGTTATTTTTTATTTCAAACAAAACCATTTGAATTGGCAAGCATTTTGCTAGGAAAAAGGTTGTCTTCTTTTAGAAATCATTTTGAGTACCTCACTATCATGATGTTGCACTCAATTTTTAAAGGCTTAAGGTATGCCCCTCAACATTTTTAGCTTTATAGCCACCAATGAATTTTAGTCCTAGTTGAGCCTTCAAGAAGGAAATTGAATTGGCATGGGAAAATCTTACATCTGTATCAGGTGTTGGATTGAAAAGGTTTTATCCCAAAGGAAAAAGTGCTTTTTCTTAGTTTCATTCTTATTCTTCCAAAATCAAAGATTTGGAGGAGTGTCATAAAAGTTACAGCCAAAAGGTTATCTAAATATGAGAGATCTCAAAATTACTATCATTGTTCTAACACATGTCAAATATAGTTATCTGAGTCTGTTAGGAATATAACTTATTTGTTTGACCTTCAAGGAATCCATAAAAGGATGCAGAGTTTATGGTTATGAAAAGTTTATGATTGAAATTCTAAGATAATCATATAAACAAAAGTGAAGATTTTTTCCATAAAAAAGTCTGGTCTAATGGTGATCACCTATCAAAGAAAAATTTTCAAAAATGTACTTATTATCCTAGATATTGGAAATCATGATTAACAAAGTTCATATTCTATGATAGGATGCACAATATTCACAATCCAAAATTATTTCAAATTTCACAATTTCTAAAAATGTACAAAATTTTAAAATTAAGATAAGAATTGCCCTTGATTGGCATACTACCATAAGGTTAATGAATTTTGGACCAATCATCTTTAATAAGTATCCACTAATTTTAGGTTTTTCTAGATTGACATCTTTGGGGCTTGAATTGTAGATCAGCTAATAGAACATTAAGAGATGTATTGAACTCTAGGTTCTTAAACTCGAAAATTCTACAAAATGTGTTGTTATTTCCTGTCATCTTAATTGTGCTTTGAGTACAGTCACTATATAAGACTTAATTCTTTAGTGGACTCTAGTGAGGAGGATAAATCCAAAAGCTTATTACATAGAAAAAAATCATCCGAGTAATTCAATAGGAGCATATAATTCCTGACCAACCATGTTGGATACTCCAAATTATCCTTACATTGAACAACATGCATTGGTTAATGAGATCCTTCGACAAAAAATATTGATCTTGGCACTCAGATTGTTCTACTTCGAGTAGGAAGGTTTCCTAAGCTTTACGAAAAGAATGAAACATCATCTGATTATGCACGAACAAAGAAGAGAGCTTGGTGTGGGAAATCGATGAGGCATGGTGCACCTTTATCAATTTTCTTTTCTTCATCCTAAACTATTTGCTGGGTCCATTTGCTTTATTAGAATTTTGAGTCAAAAAGGCTTACGTAAAGGGTCACAGGATATGAGGATAATTGAACTGAGATCATTGACTGATAAAAGATTGGGGTTGAAGGTTTAATCTGGATGGATTTCCTTACTTTCTCAACTTTCTGTGATATTGGCTTCCATTGACTATGAATCACCTTTTCATCCCCACAAATGCTAACCTAAGGTAATTTTTTTTTAGCTTGTACTTTTCCAAATTTCCCACAAAAATGTTGGTATGATACGGGACTATTTGTAAATTACTTTAGTCACAGCTTTGCTTTTGCATAGACCTTGCTTTCTTGTTAAGGTTAAAGACCGCCAATTCTTTTTGTGTAGCAATTCTTGAATCTACCCTTTATGAAAGGGGTGACAATATTTATGTGGATGGCTGGTTGCATATTTATGAACCTGTTGTTTATGCATCTTGAACATTGACTAGTATTTACCCGGATGCCCTGGTAGAAGTATTGGTAATACCTTTTGGCTAATGGGGAATTGGCTCTTTTATCTCAAGTAGTTTCATTGTACTTTCAATTTGTGCATGTATTTTTTTTATTCTATGGTGTTTTCCATTTAATGATTCATGTTATTTCACCTTAAAATATAAAAAAATTTAAATTAGTTTACATGAATATGTATATATTTTTCCAACATTAATCTTTATTGGCATCCTAGTATGATTGCCAATGAATGGAAAATTTACTTAAATGAATGAATGCATGAATGAGTGAATAAATAAGAGAGTAAATGGGGTAGCATTGAATGAAACAGATTGGATGTTAGACAATTTGCCACATATTAGACATGAAGATTATTATAGAGGCAAGCATCCAAAGAACTTAAGTCATGATTCAACAGTATTGTTTCATTAATCCAAAATTCTCTAATTTATCCATTAATTATGGCCGTATATAGCCATATTTACAAGATTCAAAAGCAAAGTAACAAAAAGAATTGTTCTTGCAAATATCATATTTTCCCAACTGTGTTAGTGCTTCTAAGGGATTTTTGAAACGATAATCATTCATTTTTAACCCTATATTCACAAAATCTGGCAAGTAGCCCAAAAAGTTATCTTCGCAATCACTTGATTTCCCCTACTTTCTAATACTTCCAATGCATGATCATTTTTCTTTCATGAAAATCATCAAGCATTTTTATCAGTCTATTAAGCAGATTTTCCATTCCACAGATTTTATGGTTGAACTCTTTTTAGATGAACACTAATGTGTTGACCCTTGCCTCTAAATTATCAATCAAGTCCTAATTCTTGAAATACAATAAATGAAATGAATTAGTACATTATGGAAATTATGAATGCATGAACACATATGAATGTGAACTTTGCAGATGCATGAATGAATTTAAAACTTGCCATAGAATAAAAAATGCGATGCCAAGAATAAAAAAACTTCTTTGCAATATAATAAATTAATAAAGGCAAAATATATCATAATACCACAACATACACTTACTAATATGAAAAAAAAAAATCAAAATCATAAAAGTAAAGGGTTACAAGTTCCCCCCCATGTGTATCTAATTCTATACCCTCTAGAATCGGGTATGGCTCTAAATTAGGTGAGACCCCTATGATTCATTATATGAATTTAGGGTTAGACATCTAAATAGGCTCTCGAATTGCTCTTTGAGTTAGGAAAGAACCCAAGAGGTACCTTAATCCTTAAAAAGGGTTTAATTCAAGTGGGAGTATCTTCCATTCCCATAAAGAGGCTAAACACCTTGAGCAGGCATAGGAATTTACACCCAATAGGCTTTCACTGGCCCAAACAGAGGGTAACACCTCAGAAGGTAAGGCTACTTCACCTCCTCCTAAAATATTAGGTACCTATGCCGCCTTCATATATGTGGAAGAAAATATAATGCATATGAATGTGCATAATGTGTGCAGGGGAGCAACATACCTTTTATGATTTGGTAATTGTTCAAGGATCATTTTTCTTTAGAGGGAATTAAATTCAGCTTATCTTTCAAGATGCATAAATCTTTATTTCTTTATATTTTCTGTCTTTCATCTTTCTTTGCTTTTTTTTATTTATTTCTTCATCACATTTTTCTCCATTCTTCATTCTGAAAGAACTTGAAATTTTCTTCATTCTTCATTTTGAAAGAACTTAAAATTTTCTTTATTCTTCACTTAGAATATTTGAACTTAAAATTCAAACTTTTTTCTTTCTTTAAAATTTACTTCATGACATCTGACTTGTTCTTCTCGCAACTTTAGAACAAATTTGCTCTTTCTGATCTTAAAACTTTGCTTTATTTGCCCTCTGGTGTGGAGGGTGATCCTTGATTAAGGTTCAAAAAAAAAATTATCAAGCCTAAAGGGGATCACAAAAAGATAATTTTCTATATTTGTGAAGGGATAGAAAAAGAAGGCTATTTTTCATTTCAAACAAAACCATTTGAATTGGCAAGCATTTTGCTAGGAAAAAGGTTATCTTCTTTTAGAAATCATTTTGAGTACCTCACTAACATGATGTTGCACTCAATTTTTAAAGGCTTAAGGTATGCCCCTCAACATTTTTAGCTTCATAGCCACCAATGAATTTTGCTTCTGGTTGAGCTTTCAAGAAGGAAATTGAATTGGCACAGGAAAATCTTACATCTATATCAGGTGTCAAATTGAAAGGTTCTATCCCAAAAGAGAAAATGTTTTTTGCTTACTTTCATTCTCATTCTTCCTATATCAAAGATTTGGAAGAGTGTCATAAAAGTTACAACCAAAAGGTTATCTAAATATGGGAGATCCCAAAATTACTATCATTGTTCTAACACATGTCAAATATAGTTATTTGAATCTTTCAGGAATATAACTTATTTGTTGACCTTCAAGGAATCCATAAAAGGATGCAAAGTTTATGGTTATGAAAAGTTTATGATTGAAATTCTAAGATAATCATATGAACAAAAGTGAAGATTTTTTCCTTAAAAGAGTTTGGTCTAATGATGATCACCTATCAAAGAAAAATTTTCAAAAATGTTCTTATTATCCTAAATATGGAAAGCATTATTAACAAAGTTCATATTCTATGATAGGATGCACAATATTCATAATCCAAAATTATTTTAAAATTCATAATTTCTAAAAATGTACAAAATTTTAAAGTTAAGATAAACATTGCCCTTGATTGGCTTACTACTATAAGATTAATGAATTTTGGACTAATCATCCTTGATAAGTATCCGTCAACTTTAGATTTTGCTAGATTGACATCTTTGGGGCTTGAATTATAGATCAGCTAATGGAACATTAGGAGATGTAACGAACTCTAGGTTCTTAAACTTGAAAATGCTACAAAATGTGTTGCTATTTCCTGTCATCTTAATTGTGCTTTGAGTACAGTCACTATATAAGACTTGATTCTTTAGTGGACTCTAGCAAGGAGGATGAATCCAAAAGCTTATTACATAGAAAAAAAAATCATCTAAGTAATTCAGTAGGAGTATATGATTCCTGGCCAACAATGCTAGATACTCCAAATTATCCTCACATTGAACAAGATGCATTGGTTAATGAGATCCTTTAATAAAAAATGTTGATTAGATTGTCAACTTCAAGTAGGAAGGCTTCCTAACCTTTGCGAAAACAATGAAAAATCATCTAATTCTGCACGAACAAAGGAGAAAGCTTGGTGTGGGAAATCGATGAGGCATGGTGCACCTTTATCAATTTTCTTTTCTTCATCCTAAACTATTTGCTGGGTCCATTTGCTTTTTTAGAATTTTGAGTCAAAAAGGTTTATGTAAAGGGTCATAGCATATGAGGATAATTGAACTGAGATCATTGACTGATAAAGGATTGGGGTTAAGGGTGCAATCTGGATGGATTTCCTTGCTTTCCTAACTTTCTGTGATACTGGCTTCCATTAACTATGAATCACATTCTCATCCCCACAAATGCTACCTTAAGGTAATTGCTTTTCAGCTTGTACTTTTCTAGATTTTCCATAGAAATGTTGGTATGATACGTGACTATTTGTAAATTACTTTAGTCACGGCTTTGCTTTTGCATAGACCTTGCTTTCTTGTTAAGGTTAAAGACCACCAATTCTCTTTGTGTAGCAATTCTTGTATCTACCCTTTGTTAAAGGGGCAACAATATCTATGTGGATGGCTAGTGCTGAAGTGTTTTAAGTGCTTGTTGGTTGCATATTTATGAACCTGTTGTTTATGCATCTTGAACATTGACTAGTATTTCCCCGAATGCCCTGGCAGAAGTGTTGGTAATACCTTTTGGCTAATAGGGAATTGGCTCTTTTATCTCAAGTAGTTTCATTGTACTTTCAATTTGTGCATGTATTTTTTTTTTCTTGTTCTATGGTGTCTTCCATTTAATGATTCATGTTATTTCACCTTAAAATATAAAAAAAAAATTAAATCAGTTTACATGAATATGTATGTATGTTTCCAACAATAATCTCCATTGCATCCTAGTATGATTGTCAATGAATGAAAACTTACTTAAATAAATGAATGCATGAATGAGTGAATAAATAAGAGAGTAAATGGGGTAGCATTTAATGAAACAGATTGGATGTTAGACAATTCGCCAAGTAGTAGACATAGAGATTATTATAGAGGCAAGCATCCAAAGAACTCGAGTCATGATTCAATAGTATTGTTTCATTAATCCAAACTTCTCTAATTTATCCATTGATTGTGGCCGTCTATAGCCATATTTACAAGATTCAAAAGCAAAGTAACAAAAAGAATTGTTCTTGCAAATATCACATTTTCCTAACTCTGTTGTGCTTCTAAGGGATTTTTGAAACCATAATCATTCACTTTTAACCCTATATTCACAAAATCTGGCAAGTAGCCCAAAAAGTTATCCTCGCAATTATTTGATTTCCCCTACTTTCAATACTTGCAATGCATGATCTTTTTTCTTTCATGTAAATAGTCAAGCATTTTTATCAGTCTATTAAGCAGATTTTCCATTCCACAGACTTTATGGTTGAACTCTTCTTAGATGAACACTAACGTGTTCACCCTTGCCTCTAAATTATTAGTCTTGTCTTGATTCTTGAAATACAATAAATGAATTGAATTAGTACATTATGGAAATTATGAATGCATGAACATATACGAATGTGAACTTTCCAGATGCATGAATGAATTTACAAGTTTCTGCAGAATAAAAAATGTGATGCCAAGAATAAAAAAACTTCTTCATAATATAATAAATTAGTAAAAGTAAAATATATCATAACAACACAACATACACTTATTAATATAAAGAAAATCAAAATCATAAAAGTAAAGGGTTAGTAGTTTCCCCTCATGTGTATCTAATTCTGTACCCTCTAGAATTTGGTATGGCTCTAAACTAGGTGAGACCCCTATGATTCATTATATGAAGTTTGGGTTAGACATCTAAATAGGTTCTCGAATTGTGCATTGAGTTAGGAAAAAACTAAAGAGGTACCCTAATCCTTAGAAAGGGTTCAATTCGAGTGAGAGTATCTTCCATGCCCATAAAGAGGCTAACACCTTGAGCAGGTGTAGGAATTTACACCCAGTAGGCTTTCACTAGCCCAGACAGAGGGTAACACGTCAGAAGGTAAAGCTACTTCGCCTCCTCCTAAAATATTAGGTACCTATGCCCCCTCCATATACATGGAAGAAAATATAATGCTTATGAATGTGCACAATGTGTGCAAGGGAGCAATATACCTTTTATTATTTGACACTTTCAAAAATAATATAAGCCCTATCCTAAATTCCCTCCAGAAATAATGCTGCAAAATAGCATAATTTCTACATAGGACAAAAACATAATAAAAATCTGTTTTGAAAATATCAGGAATTATAGTTAAATACCAAATTAAACCAAATTAATCAAAATTTATTTAGCACAAAATTAATTTTAGGCCTGACTCTCTAATTTATCCCTAGTGGAGTCGCCAAGCTATTGCAACATGGCCCAGATATGAATCTTGACCAGGCCAACTTAAAATGGTGGATATACCCCTTATTCTTATATATATATATATATATATCTTTATTTTCTTTTATTTTAGGGGCCATATCTTTATTATTTTATTATTCTTTATCTTTCATAGTTGGGGACTAAGCTGTCGAGATGAATTGTTCACTCGACTTAATTAGAAAATAGTCATTATAAAATGACCATTTTTCTCGAGTGGCAGATGTTATGCCTTAGCAACATCAAGAAGTGAAACTCAACAAGAGAATACTAGTCCTATTCCTTAAGCACTGAAATCTGCAATAAAAAATTCATATTTAGTAACCTTCAATGAGCCAATGAATAAGAAAGAAGCTATAAAATTCAAAAGTTCTTCAAACACAGTGAATACAGTATCGTCGATCAATTGAATAAGAAACCCGCCAAGATATCTGTGTTGTCACTACTGTTGAATTATAAAGCTCACAAGAATGCTCTTCTCAAAGTTTTGAATAAGGCTTATGTCCCTCCCTCATTTTTATAGGTTAGTTGGATCGCTTAGTCAGCAACATCACTGTCGATAATTACATATCTTTCAGTAATGATGAAATCCTGCATAGAGGGAGAAGAAACTACAAAGCCTTTCATATCACAATGTATTGTAAAGGCACCCAATTGCCAAAGGTGCTCATTGATAATGGGTCGACTTCAAATGTAATGCCTATGTCATGCTTGAATAAGCTTTCTATTAACGTATCTCATAACTAGAATAGTCATACGATTGTGTGGGCATTCGATGAAACTTGCTAGAATGTTATGGGGAACATCATTATTCCACTCCAAATCATCCCATGTACTTACGAAGTTGGCTTCTATGTGATAGACATTGCTCCATCGTATAACTGCCTATTAGGAAGGCCTTGGATTCATTTTGTTGGGGTAATGCCATCATCTTTGCACCAAAAGTTAAAATTTGTCATCAAGAATAAAGTTGTCAGTATCAAAGGAGAAAAAGATATCATTGCTGCTATCTCAATTAATGCTCCATATCTCGAACCTGATGAAGATATCCTAGAATCCTTTTTTCAATCCTTTGAGTTTGTTAATGCAACTTATATCAAGGAAGGGTTGCCAATAGTTCAAACTCACCTATCAGAGAGTACTCATATGGGTTTAAAGTTGACTATCACCAAAGGTGCCTAAACTGGAAAGCGATTTAGAAAACACCTCCAAGTGATTGCTAAAGTGTTAAAAGTTGTCAACCAAATCAACAAAAAAGGGCTAAAATTTCAAGCCTAATGCATAGCAAAAAAGAAAAGAAGCTCAAAAAAAATGTAAGAAGACAATGGCTCATTTGTCAGGATGAAACATGAAGGATGAGCCAATGACATTCCCACTACTTCAGGAAAGTTGTCGCCTAGGGCCACATGTAAATACTAGCTCTGCTAATGTTGTGCTTACATTGAACAAAGCATTCAAGGATGTCTCCATCAATGCGATTGATAAGCCAGAGATGTCAACCATAAGTCTAGAGACTAGTTTGCGCCCTTCAGGATTTGTTCTGAGTGTTTGGACTAAGACTGAGATTCTTGTACTATTCAAGTCTATTTCTAAGTAATGCTATAAACTAAACCTACATTGCTCTCGTTCCAAAGCATTGTAGGATCCTTTGTACGGGAAACTTTTATTAAGTGTTATCAATAAAAATGACTAACCATTATGCATTCATTCTTTGTGTTCATAGTGCTTGCCAACCTTAGACCTTAGACCTTTCTTTACATATTTTTCCACCTATATTCTTTTTCATATTTGCAAGTACCCTGACAAAAAAGACATGAATGCTTATATTGAAACTTCAAAAATTGATTTCGAGCAACTGATTTGTACCGATAAAGTCAAATTTAAAGACAATCCTGAAAAGAACCCTTTACCCCTAGACCTACTCAGACTAGTTAAACAGGAAGAAAAATAGATATTACCTCATGAAAAACCCACTATAACTATAAACCTTGGAACAAAAGAAGATAAGAAAGAAGTCAAAATCGAAACTTTTATAAAGCCATCAACTCAAGCTAAACTAATATGTCTCATCCAAGAATATCGAGATGTGTTCACCTAGCCCTACTAAGACATGCCTGGATTAGATACCAACAATGTGGTCCATAAACTTCCACTCAAACTCAAGTGTAAGCCCATACAACAAAATTTCATAAGGATGAAACCTGAAATGCTTCTAACGATCAAAGAAGAAGTGAAGAAACAATTTGAAGTAGGATTTCTCAAAGTAGCCAAATATTCTAAATGGGTAGCCAATATAGTCCTAGTTCCTAAGAAGGATAGTAAACTATGAATGTGTGTAGATTGTAGGGATCTAAACCAAGCCAACCTAAGAGATAATTTCCCTGTATGTCACATAGACACCTTAGTAGACAATACTGCAAAAAATGCATTGTTTTCCTTCATGGATGGGTTTTTGAGATATAACCAAATCAAAATGGCAGCTGAAGACATAGGGAAGACCATATTCACAACCTTGTAGGGCATTTTCTACTACAAAGTGATGGTAGCTTAAGAATACTAGGGCAACTTACCAAAAGTGATGGTAACATTGTTCTATGATCTCATGCATAAGGAAATTGAGGTCTATGTGGATGATATGATCGCCAAGTCACCAAAAGAGAGTGAAAATATGGCCAATTTGCAAAAATTCTTCAAAAGGCTTCGCAAACATCAGCTCAAACTAAATCTTGCCAAATACATATTTGGTGCCACATCTGGCAAACTGTTAGGTTTTATTGTTAGCAAGAAAGGAATAGAGGTTAATCTTGATATGGTTAAGGCCATTCAGAATCTACCACCACCTCGAACTTAAAAGGAAGTGAGAAGTTTCTTGGAAAAATTAAACTACATATCTTGATTCATATCTCAGTTGATCTACTAATGCGATCCGATCTTTCGAATGCTTCAAAAATAAAATCTCGAAGAACGAAATCAATAACGCCAAGAAGCTTTTATAAGGTCAAACATTACTTTTGAACCCTCTAGTACTTATGCCATTAGTGATCGGCCTATCGTTAATCCTATATCTATCAATTCTAGATAAGTCGATGGGCTATGTATTAGGACAACATGATGAATTAGGAAAAAAGGAACAGGCTATCTATTACCTGAGCAAGAAGTTTATAGAATATGAAAATAATTATTCCCTTGTAGAGAAGCTATGTTATGCTTTAGTTTAGACAGCCCAGAGGTTAAGGCAATACATGTTGTATCACACTACGTGGTTAATTGCTAAGCTTGATCCCATTAAGTATTTATGTGAAGCTCCCACCTTATCTGGAAGGTTAGCTAGATGGCAAGTCTTACTTTCTAAGTACGATATCATGTACGTGAACCAGCAAGCCATCAGAGGTAGTGCAATAGTACACTTTTGGGCAAGTCTAGCAACAGATGACTATCAGCCTTTATATTTTGAATTTCTTGACGAAAACTTAATGTACATATCTGAGGCAGAGAAAACTATCAAGTGTGGTCATCATGGAAATGTACTTTGATGGAACTTCAAATGTACTGGTGCATCAAATTGCAGTAATTTTCATCTCATCTAAGGGAAACCATTACCCTTTCATGGCCAATTTGAACTTTGACTACACTAACAACATAACTAAATATGAGGCTACATCATGGGACTCCAAGCAGCCATTGAAAAGGGCATTTGAAAACTGATAGTGTTTAGAGATTTAGCCCTTGTCATTTACCAACTGAAAGGAGAATGTCAAAAATGCGATGCTAAACTAATCCACTACAAGAATCTAATATCAGAGCTTAAAAAAGAGTTTGATGATATCAGCTTTCAACATCTACCTCAAGAAAAAAACTAAATTGCTGACGCCTTCGCCACTTTATCATCCATGTTCAAGGTTAATCAAAAATTGGATGTCGCTCCTATTTAAATAAGCATATATACAACCCAGGCACTTTGTCAGAATGTTGAAGAAGAGAATGACGGTTTGCCATGGTATCATGACATCCTTCAGTACATTAAAGATGAACAGTATCTAAAAGACACTACTAAAACTAGCAAGAGAACCATTAGATGATTAGCTACAAACTTTATTTTGGATGGTGGGATTTTGTATGAGAAAGACTAGGATTAGGTGTTACTCCAATGTGTGGATTCCTTTGAAGCCAATAGAATACTTGAAGAAGTTCATGGGAATTTATGGTACGTATGCCAATGGACACCAAATGGCAAGATAAGTTATGTGATAAGGCTACTATTGGTTGACGCTCGAAAATAATTACATTAACTATGCTCAAAAGTGTCACAAATGCGAAATCTATGCTGACAAAATTCATGTTCCACTGACGCCTCTACATGCTATGACAGCTCCATGGCCTTTTTCTATATGGGCCACAAACATGATCGAACCAATTACCCCTAAGGCTTTTAATGGACATCACTTCATTTTAGTCATAATTGATTATTTCACTAAGTAGGTAGAGGCAGCTTCTTATGCCAATGTCACTAGATCCATCATGTGCAAATTTGTAAAACAGGACATCATTTGTAGATATGGTCTTCTCGAACATATCATCACAGATAATCTACGTAATCTGAAAAACAAAATGATGCAAGCAGTTTGCTCTTAGTTCAAGA
Organism: Adansonia grandidieri; assembly: GCA_038382065.1. NCBI lineage: Eukaryota > Viridiplantae > Streptophyta > Magnoliopsida > Malvales > Malvaceae > Adansonia > Adansonia grandidieri. The sequence goes on along the minus strand of JBBYHK010180797.1, from coordinate 33,768 downwards.
TTGAGCATCAAAACTTTATCCCATACCATCTAAAAATGAATGGGGTAGTTGAATTAGCCAAAAAGACTATTAGGAAGATAATTGAAAAGATGGTTGAGACATACAAAAATTGGCATAAAAAGTTGCCTTTTGCCTTACATACCTATCTCATAGCAGTATGAACTTTCACAAATGCTACCCTATTCTCTTTAGTCTATGACATGAAGGCTGCTTTGCCAATCGAGGTTGAAATCCCTTCACTTAGAGTCTTGATGGAATCCTAACTTGAAGAAGCTAAATGGGTTAAAAGCTAATATGAGCAACTTAATCTCGTTAAAGAGAAAATAATTAAGGCTATTTGTCATAGGCAGTTATATTAAAAGCAAATGATAAGGGTCCATAACAAAAAAAGTCTATTTTGGCCAATTTTGAAAAGGTAACTTGGTACTTAAACAAATTCTCCCGATCCATAAAGATGCTCATGAAAAATGGATCCCAATTAGGAAAGGCCATATATGGTGAAATGTGTATTCTCTAAAGGAGCCCCAATATTAACCGAGATGGATGGCTGTGACTTACCTAACCCTGTAAATTCTGACTCTATTAAGAAATACAATGCCTGAAAGGACTTTAGCATAAAAACCAAAAAGGGCATCGTATTAGTCTTTAGCGTACCACTCTTCAAAAAAAAAAGAAGAAAAACAAAAAGAAAACAAAAAAAAGAAAAAAAGAAAGAAAAGAAAATCAGCTTAAATTGAAAACCTGAGAGGGCAACTTAAGCAACCAGACCCTTTTACCCTCTATTCACAACTTCGATTAAGACACCAAGTCATAACCTAACCCATTTCTTCTATGGTGACCAAACCTCACCAAACCTTATCCACGCCTGCACTAAAAAAATGGAAACCACCTAACTTTGAGGCCCTAATCCCACCATAGGCCAATCTAAGGAATCTTCTTATGAGTTGGTCAGCAGCAAAAGGATTAATTACTCGAGAGAAATCTCTAAAAGCATTCAGTGAAGAATTCATGTCATCAGCATCAAAGCCAATCAACCAGGAAGACTTTTTTTTATCTCTTTTATATTTAAAAATCTTTCATAATCTTATAAGCTTTTCAAAACTTGTACCCTCTTTATTTGAATAAAAATACAATCACTTGATTTACTGCAAAATCTTTTCATAACCTTGCATTTTGTGTCGCATCATGTTTATCATTTTATTAGTAATGCTTGATAAACAAATAAAATTGATAACAGGATTTTCTAGCATTACTTGGAAAGATAGACTAAGAATGAACTTTTGGGGCCACAACTGGCTTTACACGAGGACCCTACATCTTGAAATATGTTTAAAACCTTATCTCAGTAAGTGATCATGGACCTTCTGTGCCTTTAAAGAAGGGACAACCTTAACATTCAAAGCCTCTAGAAATCTAGAGCAAGATTGACAAACCCTAGGCAAAAAGCCACCTTATCAAAGCCGAAGAAGGCCCAAAACCAACCATTGGATTAGGCTTTTAAAATTATTAGCCCTTCATCATTTAGACAGGTATTTGCATCCCTATGCATTATGTAACATTTAACATCCTACAAGTACTAACTCCTATATACAGAAGTTAATTGTAGGAAACCTAAGGTATAATTTTTTGACTTTAAAAAACCTAAAAAGCCTCAAGTAAGTACCTTTGACCCTACGTGCTTATTGAAAATCACTCAAGAGGGGAATCTAAACTCATTTCCTTCTAGTCCTCAAAGAGTAGGATGTTTAACAAAGTCTACATAAGCTGGTGGAGACTACCTACCTCAGTCCTTAAAGAGCAATACACTTCCCTACCTCAAAGCCTATATAAGCTAGTGGTAATTACCTATCTCAGTCCTCAAAGAGAATGATGCTTCCCTGACTTGAAGCCTACATAAGTTGGTGGCAACTGCCTACTTCACTCCTCAAAGAGTAAGATGCTTCCCTACCATAAAGCCCACATAAGCTGGTTGCACCACGTAACCTAACTCAATCCTCAAAAAGTAGGACATATCCCAACTATGAAGCCTACACAAGGTAGTGGCACCTGTCAACCTTAGTCCACAAAAAACTAGATGTATTTTTTTACCTACCTCAAAGCTCACACAAGCTAATGCCACTTATTTAAGGTTAAACTCAAAAAATAACCTAGTAAAGAGGTCAAACCCTATAAAACTCATCAAAATTTTCTTCTTTACAAGTTATTCAACCCCTCTTAATGTAATACTAAATAGCTCTCTACTTTTCTATAGGCACATGAATCTATCATCCCACCCGAACAAAATGGTGTCTATTTATCTTTACCATGTTCCTAATACTTAGCAATGGCCAGAGAGGGGTAGTTGTAAACACCTCATTTCATCCAGGCCAGCTTCTGGCATCCTAGGACTTAAGTGAAAGATGATAAAATCAAAAAATAAAAAATAAAACTAAGAGGTGCCTGCCGGGTGCCATGTCACCAGGCATTATTAAGCAACACGGCATCAGGCGAAAAAAGTTTTGGAAAGGTCTGAAATGCCTATAGGCTATATTACAAGAAAATATAAAAATGAGGTATCAAAGGCCAATTTTCATGGTGTCACAAAAGTCATTCAAATGAGTACATGATCAATTTCCCATTGTTTATGACCAAGTTAAGGAAAATTGGTAAGCCATAGGTTCATGCAAGTTATATTCGTGTACAAGTATTGGTACAAGGCTTTACATCGCCAAAAACTTAAATTTTCACATGAAGTATCGATACAAGAGGGTTTAGTATTGATACCTCGCATGTTTATATCGATACAGACCATGGCAATAGCTAAAGTTGTGATTTTTGGAAAAATGTATCGATACACAAGCATAAGTATCGATACAAGCCTCTAAGTCTCGAGACTAAAAACATTTTTTGCTCTTAGTATCGATAGATAGCTCATTGTATCGATACGCCCAGGCATTTTTGCATAGTTTGAGCCATTTGTCGACCTTCAAAAACCTAATTTAGAATGTTTTTGCACTAAAGAACTGTCATAAATCATTGCAAACCTCAACTATGAGCTCATAAATAGATTCAAACAAATTTTTGAAGACCAAACAATCAATGACAAAGGCTATTTTCATAAGATATATGGTTCTAAGAGGGTATGGCAGGCATATCTTCAATTGTAGGTTGTCACATCCTTTCTACCTCCTTACTCAGCATGGCTGAACCAATAGAAAGAGAGTCAACTGAGCATGGTAGCTGGAGATGTCCCTTGGTGAAAGAGGGAAAGATAAAAAATACCCTTACATTGTCTTCTAAAAGCAGGGGCTGAGTAATGAATAAAGGACTCTCAGCTATCTAAAACAAAGAGACCTTCAGCTATTTTCAAAAAAAAAAAACTCTTCAGCAATCTCAAAAGACTCTATCCATTTCCAAAAGTCCTCCAACAACTCCAATTTCAAAAACTTACCAAAAAGATTATTCCATTGCCTTTCACTCTCAACCAACCTCCATTCTCGTAGCTTCCTACAGTCACCAGCAGAACACTTTTCACAAACTTTTATCCTCAAAACACCCTATCAATAACCATATTACCAGCAAGCTTTTTCCTTTTACCCTTTTTCTTGCTAAATAATAGCAAAAAGAGAGAAAAAAATTGAGCTTAAAGTCACTACTTTAAGAAAAGAAGGAAAGTTCAAGCTTTTGCTGGTATATTTTTTACCTTGTTCCATACATTTTCTGTTTTGATCATCCATTTCATTTTAGTGAGCCTTTTTATGCTGCCATGACCATCCTAAAACTCTTATGCATCATTATTAACTTGATTATGGTAGTCCTAAGATATTGATGACCCTCTTGATACCTTGATGCTCTTTGAATATATAAACTCAATATACTTCATTTTTTATCATGTTTATAGGCTCAATTCATGCATCTTTTGCCATGTTCCTTCAATATTCACATATCTATCTCATATTTAAATGGTCACCTTAACATGTGTTATGTATGATCATACATTTTCTTATGTTTTAAGGAGTCCCACAAAATAAAAATGTTGTTTTGAACTCTACCATCCATTCCTTTCTTGAATTATGTTCATATCATCTTTATGCATCCTATTTGTCATCTTCTTACATTTTTGTCACCAATTTTCATATCAAAATGTGATCTTTGTATGCTTGCATGTTTAATCCATGTTTTTCATTATATGTGATGTATTTTGTTCATAATATCTCCATCAAAACGCTTACTTGTTTCTTAAAACCTAATTTTTTAAAAACATCTCCAAGCTAGGTTCATGCTACCTTCAATAGATGAAGAATAGCATGGACTTAATGTTTTCATAAAATTGGTCTTCCAATCTTAGGGGTAGATTAACATTTCAGCTTTGGATTCATGGTGAAAAAGTTTATTTTAAGAAAAAAAGATCTTTTTTAGTATTAAACCTTAATCTTGAGTCCCATGTTCCCTTTAGTGACACATTCAACGAGCTGTTCCATTATCCTAAACTACTTCAAGATTATGGAATGAACTTATAAAGCCCATGTTACTTTCTATCACGGACATTCAGACATTTTAGAGCTAAGTTTATCTTCCAAAAAAACCAGAATATCGAATAATCCTTCTATTTTTGCTCTAGCAGCACTATAGTTTGGATTTAAAAAATCATTTTCAAGCCATAAAATGTTTTATTAGATTTTTATAATATTTTTCCCCTAAGAAGCATCAAATTACTTTTCTAATGGTGTCTTATTCACACTCAGATCATCTTGGATGAGGGAGTTATAATTTTTCAAATCATTATTGTCTGGTTGGAATCAGTGTGCAATATTTTATTTGAGCATTTTGATCCATCAAATGATTTTTATGAAATTGTTAAATATTTTTCTTAAAAAGTTCATAAAATTCCTTTTCTGGAAAGATATTGTTCATGATCTAACAATTCTAGACAATCTTGGAACAATTTTCCACATTCCATTATGTCTTTTTCCTTATACATATTGCCAGTGTCAAGACAGACTTAACTTTAAAATTTAATTTTGCCTAGAAATTAATTTTTTAGATTTTTGGAATATTTTTACATTAAACCTTATTGAGTTACCTTTCCAATGGTACCTCATTTACACTTTGAAGCCTTCAGATACACCCCAAAAAAAATTTGGGAATAGACATGACACAATGTTTTCTCCTATTTTCAACTTAATTTTTGAATCTCCTTTTATCGAGATGTTTAAATGTCTCAAAATGTATCTAGTTGGCTCCCCCACAACACCAATCCCTTTTGACTCAGATCAATGCTAAAAATACAAAAATATAAAAAAGGATTTCATATTAAAATTTTCTCTAATGGATATACTCTAATTCTATTGCTTCGAAGGGACACTTTAACCCTATTTTTAATTAAAAATCTAAATTTTCTCTTTATTCGTAAATATTTTCCTAACTCTATCTTTGGGTATACTCTAGCTCACTACTTCAAAGGGATACTCCAACCCTGTTTTTAATTAAATATTCAAATTTTCTCTTTATTCCCAAATATTTTCCTAACTCTATCTTCAAGGATACTTCAACCCTACCTTTTTGAGGGGACACTCTAACCCTGCTTTACCTCGAAAAACCTAAAATTTTCTCTCTTTCAAGTGCCTTAAATTACTTTGATTAAAAGCATCTTTGTCCTTTAAATCACCTCAATCCAAACCTGTCTGTAAAATTGTTATCCCGATTGTTCTTTAATAATTGAAGGCAATTATGAGATACATTTTGATTGTCCCTCATTTTTCATGTTCTTTTGTTTGTGATTGCTTGTTTATGATACATTATATTTCTCCTTTTCTATCTTACTAGCACATTTCCTTTTGTAATGATTATCGTGCATTTGTGTTTAAAATTTATTTTTTCAATAAAATTTACAAGGCAATGTTCTATGTTGGTATCTTTCTAGTGCCTAATATGAAATATCCAACTTTTTAAATCCTATCCAAACATTGTTTTCACAAAAATCCCTATGTTCCTCACATCTTCGAGGTGCGTAGGTGATCTAATTTTCTTTAAAAACCAAGATTTATATTTTCCACTAAAACATCATGCATGTAAAAGGATTATATCTAAATAAAGACTAAATGGAATCAATTTAAGTAAGACTAAAGTTAGACATAGTTAGTAAGTATCGATTTCGAACATCGTGGGGATGCTAATCTTTCCCCATATGTAACCAACTCCCGAGCCCAACCAATGAATCTTTGAGCTTTGTAGACCTTGAAATTAATGTTTCAAGTTTTGTAACTCAGAATATTGTTTTTAATAGGCATCCAATCCTACCTAGCCTAAAACAATCGATGGCGACTCAATGTTCATGGCCACTTCATGGTGGCCATCCAAGACTAGTGGGATGAGCGATTCACCCTATTGTCTCCTTCCTCTCCTTCCCATTATTATGCCTAATCCAAATACCAATCATGTGATAATTCAAAGGCTCGATGACAACCAACCATCATTTATTTTAAGTCGAATGCGCCATGCCTTTTGGATCATTCGAGGTTTTAAAGGTGGGCACATGGCGACAATCAACATGTTAACCTTTCAACATGGATGAAAATACGTGATCTTGACATTATTTTGACTCACAAAAATGAAGAAAAATGATGGAAATAAGCAAAAATTATAAGATTTCTACATGAAATTACCTTGAAAGACTTGAAAACCTAAAAATTCATGAGAAATTTTAAGAAAAATGGCTATGGAAATTATTAACAATTTGTGAAAACTTCTCCCAAGGTTTTTCAAGGTGGAATTAGCTAAGAAGGTTTCCAAACCTTCTTGGCCATTGGCCTTTTGTCTTTCTTTCTTTTTTTCTTTCTTTTTATATTTAATATTTATTTGATTTGATATAAATTAATTATTTTTGTCTTTTATAAATTGCATCTTGCATGACATCATCAATTCTAGAAATATTTTAGATGATATTTGTATAATATGTAAAATTATACCATAAAAATTAATTAGAAGGACTAAATTATAAAAATTAAAAGAAATATGTTTTTGAAATAAAATTTCATATGATTAATTCAATTTAATCTACTAATAAAATAACTTTTAATTTATAAAAAAACATTAAAAATAACAAACTCATAAAATTTTATCAGAAAATCCTCACTAGGAAAATTATTATATGTGAAAAAAATATAAAACTCATAAAATAAATTGAATTTTTCAAAACTATTTAATATGAATTAAATACTAATATTTGAAAATTTTTAAAAATTATAAACTTGAAACAAAATCTTACTAAAAAAGTTTATAAAGTAGAAACCGTCATATCTTGAAAACAGAAAAAAATTTAAAACTCATAAAATAAATTGAATTTTAAAAATTTGATTTAATGTGAACTAAATAATATTATTTGAAGAATTTTTAAAATTATAAACTTAAAAAAATCTTCCCAAAAAATTTATGAAGCAAAAAACTCAGTATTTTGGAAACAAAAAAAATTCTAAAAAATGCAAAACAAATAAAATAAATTGAATTTTGAAAACCGGTTTAATGTTGATTAAATGGAAATATCAAATAATTTTAAAGTTCAAAACTTGAGAAAATTCCACCAAAAATGTTACAAATGAAGAAAAATTCATATTTTAAAACTGCGAAAATTTCAAAAAATACATTAAAACTTATATAAAATGAATTAAATATAACATATTATTCAAACTATTAATTTTAAAAATGGTAAAGATGAAAATGCAAAATTTGAAATAATTTTACCAAAAAAATTTTACGAGTATGATAGTCATGATATTGTGAAAAATTCAAAATTAATTACTAAGATAAACAACCTGACACCTCGTGGTATAAAATGCCAATATAAATTTTTCCTTGAAATTTTTTTTTTTTTCAAAATGAGTATCAAAATAAATACCATATCGGTATCGGTAAAAATATATGGTAGTCAATTTCCCAAAATTTATGAAAAATTCTCAAAAAATTCCTAAAATGGAAAATTTGACCATGATATCATCCACAAAGATAGATTTTCAAAATTTGAGAAGAAACTATTAAAAAATAATTTTTTCTTAAATATTCATCTTGTATATCTGAAATTAGAGATCAAAATATGATATTTTCTGTCACGTGAACTTACAGCCATTTAAATATGAGTAAAAAGTCATGAAAATTATCTTGTTCATCTAAAAAGATCGTTCCCAATGAGGGTGGCCGTTAAATTCTCGATCTAAGATATTTAGGATTATCGAAAAAGAGACCTAGACGTAATTAGGTGTCTATAGTCATGACTCAAATTTCATAGATTTTTGCCTCTACAGTAATCTCCATGGCTGATACTTAGCTCATTGCTTGACATCCAATTTGTCTCATGAAATAGTATTTTATTCACTCATTCACTTATTCATTCATTCATTCATTCATCTATTCATTAATTTATATATTAATTTTTCCATGTATTGACATACATACATGGATAGTAATAAAGATAAATGTTGACAAGATATATATATATTCTCGCATATTGATTTAAGTTATTTTTTCATTTTTTTAAGGTAGAGTAACACGAATCATTAAATGGAAACTATCATAAACCGTAAGTTCAATGAAGTTACTTGAAACAAGCAAGTCCGTTTACACCCAGTAAAGTACCATTTATACTTTTGTTGGGGATTTAGGAAGAACAAGCTTAAAGATAATTTTTTAATAGTTAAGATATACAGTCAGTGGACACTAGCGATCCATATTAACATTAGTGCCTCTTCACAAGAGGTAGATGCAAAAATCTTGCATTAAAAGAATTAGCAGTTTTAACTTTAACAAGAAGGAAAGGTCTTTACCTAAGGAAAAACATGACCAAAAAATATTTATTATTGTTATTATTATTATTATTATTATTAAAAACGGTCTTGTATCATACAAAACTTCTGCCGGTATTTGAAGAGTGCATGTTGTATGGCAATTACCTCAAAGCACTCAAATTTTACAAGTTGAATGATAATTACCTCAAAGTACTTAATTTTTATCATACCAATTCAACAATGATTCTGCCGAGGATTTAAAGAGGTACAAGTTGAAAGGAAATTACCTCAAAGTACTCAATCTTTAGTGAGCAATCCCATAATACAATTCCTATTGACTTAAAGACAAAAGGTAGCATATGTCTGAAGAAAAAGTGATTCCACCAATAATGCCAATGAATCACAACCAATGGAAGCTAGGACCATAATGACTCGAGAAAACAAGGAAATTCAGTCGGGCTCTGTCCTCAACCCTATTTTTTTATTATTCAATGGTCTTAGCAAGATTATCCTTATATCTGCAACTTTTTACATGAGAAGTAGTTTAGGAAGAAAGGAAAGAGGATAAACGTGTAACATGCCTCAACAATTTTCTACATCAAGCTTTTTCCTCTGTTCATTTAGAATCAACTGATGTTTGCTATTCCAACAAAACCTCATACTTCTCTACCTAGAGTGGTATAATTCGAGCGTCAAGAGGCAACATTTTTTGTCTAAGGATTTTCGTCAGACAATGCATGTTGTTTAATGTGAGGATAATTTGGTGTATTTAGCATGGTTGACTGGAGGATAATAGGCTGCTAAAAATTCTTACTTGAATTGGTTGGATGATTGCTTGCTATGCCATAAGCATTTAGATTCATATTCTTTGCTAAAGAATTTGCTAAAGTGTCATATAGTGGTTGTCCTTATGGCGTGATTGAGATGATAGGAAATAATCACCCATTTTGTAAAATTTTTTACTTTGAAAACTTAGAGTTTGATAAACCTTCTAATGTTCCACTAGCTGATTCACAACTCGACCCTCAGAGATGCCAATCTAGCAAAAATTTAGAGTTGATGGACACCTATCAAGGATAATTGGTCTAAGAGTTATTGACTTTATGGTAGATGCCAATCAGAGGCAATTTCTATCTTGACTTTAAAACTCTGTATATTAATTTTTAGAAACTATAAAGTATGAAATGAATTTTGATTTGTAAATAGTATGCATACTTCATCGACCATGAATTTTGTTAATAATAATTCCTAGTATCTAGGAGAGAATATTTTGAAAATTTTTTCCTTAGTAGGTGATTACGATTAGCTTGAACTCTCTTAGAAAGGTTCTTTGCCTCTACATATATGATCATCCAGACATTCAACTACAGACCTTTCACCATCAAAGACCTTCCACATCTAAATGTTATTTTCTATGGATTCCTTAATGGTCTTAAAAATAAGTTATACTCTTAAATGATTCCAATACTGATAGTTTAACATTTGTTAAAATAATGATAGTAATTTTGAGATTTCTTTCATTTCAATAACATTTTCCATAACTTTCATGACACTCTTCCAAATCCTTGATTTAGGAAGAATGAGAGTAAAAGTGAGCTGAAAGCACTTTTTCTTTCTAAACAAAACCTTTTTAAACCTATTCTTCATACATAAGATACGAAATCCGAGATCCTTTCCATGCTAATTTGATTTTCTTTCCTAAAGGCTCAAGTAGTCATTGGTGGCTATAAAGCTGATAATATTGAGAGGCATACCTTAAGCCTTTACTGAGTACAACACCATATTATTGAGGTTGCTCAAAATGATTTCAGAAAGAAAACAACCATTTTTTCTTAGCGAAATGCTTGCCAGTTCAAATAGCTGTGTTTGAAATGAAAAATGGTCTTCTCTCTTTATCCCTTCACAAATATAAAAAATTATCCCTTTGCAGTCCCCTTTTGAGCCTGATAATTTATTCCTTCTTTAAGCCCTAATCAAGGATCACCCTTCACACTAGAGGGGCAAATGAAGTAAAGTTTTAAGATCAGTAGGAGCAAATTTCATTTTAAGTTACATAAAGACCTAATTAGATGTCATAGGCAAATTTTTAAGACCGAAGAAAGTTCAAGTTTTAAGTTTAAATATTAAAAGTGAAAAATGAAAAAAGTTCAAGTTTCAAGTTAAATATTCAAAGTAAAAAATAAAAAAAAAGTTTAAATTTTAAGTTTTTTAAAATAAAAAAATAAATCAAGGAAGTTCAAATTTCAAGTTCCTTCAAAATAAAGAATGAAGCAGGCAAAAGTAGATAAAGAAATATATATGTGTTTTGTCTTGGAAGACATGCCAAGTTAAGTTATGCTGAAGAACAATGATCCTTAATTCAATTACCCTTAACATTTGATTTAGGCTTCTTTATCCCCTTTTTCTGAACTAAGAACTATGGCCCATATTACATACTTAACAAAGTCTATCTCGATCAAACATGGCTATTTAAGTTGCCGGGTTATTCCTAAGAAGCTCTTTAAAAATTCATCTTTTTGAATATTTTTGAGTCCTTAATAATATGATGGAATAAGCTTAAAGGCCTTGGAATTGTTCCTAAATCAAAACAGATAGCCACCAACAAGGAGAAAAACCTTTAAATTAATTCAAAAATGATCTAAACCCATGAAAATTTCACGATACCAATAAAAGGTTGAGTCAAATCCCTAAACATTGATTTCTTTCAAAATAAACTTTCAAAACTTTTATACCCAAACTTGAAAATTGATGCTTACCAAAAGCCTTTCAAATCAATCCTTTGAGACTTGGTGTTTGCTAACATTAGTTTAATGCTTGTCGAGCTATTGTATTTGAAGATTAAGAGGATGTGATAAGTTGATTATTTGCCTTTCAAGCAATAGCTATGAAACAAACATCCAACTGAATTTGGTCTTGATAAACCTTGATTTGTTATATCAATTTCCTCAAGACAAATTTTAGCAATGCTACCCATTTATGCCTCTAAAATCATTCCTTCATCTCATTCAAAGAAGTCCTATATGGTGATCATCGATCAAAAGAAAAAGTTTTAACATCATGATAAAGATAGCATATCCATTATCCTTGATATTAGAAAATTCATAGTTGAAATTGTTTTAGAATTTTTATTTATAGATTTTGATCAAGTAAACTTTTTACCCAGGTCAGAATGAGAAGGTGATCTCATTCCATAAATCTTGGAATTTTGATGATTTTTTTCATCATTTCAATAAAAGTTTACGAATATGCCTTGAGCAGATATTTATCCAATTGCATAAATTATATCATTGAATTAATGAACATTAACTTGATATTTGATGACTTTTTAAGAAAAATTGAATGATTCTCTAAAGAAATCTATAACCATCTCACACAATCATATGGTAAGGTAGGTGAAGAAGGCTTTAAAAAAGCTTCAATGGTAATGTTTGAAACATTAAAACAAAGCTTCGATGGTTATATTCGAAGCACTCAGAAGTTTTCATTCAGGAAATGCTTTTAGAGTCTTTGATATTGATATTCAAAGCACCTATAAAAGTTTGAACCAAATCCTTTGTGATCATCGGGATGTTTCTACATTAAAGGTGTAAGAAGGAATTCATTTGTGTTAAAACTGAATCTTTTGTGATCACTAGGATCCTTCTATGCCAAAGGTGTACAAGAGGAATAGGTTCATTTCTATTAGCCAAATCCTCCGTGATCACCGGGATGCTTCTGTGGCAAAGGTGTACAGGAGGAATAGGTTCATAAAAAGCTTCGATGGCGATATTCAAAGCATTCAAAATATTTCATTTAGAAAAGGCTTTCAAAGTCTTCAATGGTGATATTTGAAAACAAAGCCTCAATGGTGATATTCAAAGCATTTAAAAGTTTTCTAGCCTTAATGGTGATATTCAAAGCATTTAGAAGTTTTCTTTCAGAAAATATTTTCAAAGCTTCGATGGTGATATTTGAAGCATCTATAAAAGTTTTCAAAACACTTTAGGGCAACTTCGTTGATTAAGCAAGAAGATCAATGAAGTTTATGTTAGAATCGAATCCTTTGTGATCACCGGGATGCTTCTATGTTGAAGGTATATAGGAGGAATAGGTTCATTTGTTATTGGTCAACTTCACTTGGTTAGAAACCAATGAAGCATGATGTCCAACTTCATCCGGTTAAGCCAAATGATTGCCAAAGTTTTCATAGTTTTTTTTCTCAGTTGATGTATATATATATGCAAAAAAAAAAAGAAGAAAAAAGACAAAAAGAAGAAGAAAAAAAAGAAAAAAGCTCTTTTAGAAAAAATTTATAAGGCTCAAATAAAATTATGTCTATTTGGTCTTTGCCCTGTTCCTGATTCTCAACAATGGTCCAAAGGGGCAACTATAGACACCTAATTTTGTCCAAGCCCCTTTTCCTTGTTAGTCAAAAAAATATTCGAGATACAAAATTAGACATTTGTCCCAGTGGAGGAAAATTACTTCAAGGGCAATGTACATTTTGAAAACCTATTTAATTGTGCTTAAATGACCACAGGTGCACGAGACAAAATTAACACCATATTAAGAGTTGTACAAAACAAATCTTAAATAAAAAAGACGAATATCAAGGTAAAATAATTAACTTTATACTTTATACTTGTGAAATTTTAAAATTTGTTTGTGCAAATATTATCATGGTCAAATTTCTCATTTTTAGGAATTTATCGATAATTTTTTGTTAAATTTAGGAAGTTGATTATTGTATATTTACTGATACTAGTGTGGTATTTGTATCGATATACACTCCAAAAAATTCATAGAGATTCAAGGAAAAATTCATATTGGCATTTTTTACTATGAGGTATTAAGTTGGCAATTTTGCTACTTAGTTTTGAATTTCTCACTATGTCGCGAGTATTTTGCTTCAGAAATTTTTCGATAAAGACCTATTCTAGATCTTGAATTCCCATCTTTTCCATTTGTAAATAAATATTTTGAATATTTAATTCAATTTATATAAGTTTCAATGCAATTTTTTTAAATTTTCCTAGTTCCAAAATACGAGCTTTCCTTTATCTGTAAAATTTTTTATGGAATTTTCTCAAGTTTTGAACTTCAAAATTCTTTAAATATTTTCATTTAACCACCAATAAATCAGTTTTTTTAAATTCATTATATTTTATGAGTTTTGCATTTTTTTTAATTTTTTGATTCTAAAATATGGATTTTTTTGCATTGTAAATTTTTTGGTAGATTTTTTTTGAGTTTATAATTTTTAAAATTATTCAAATGTTATTGTTTAATTCATATTAAATCAGTTTTTCAAAATTCAATTTATTTTATGTATTTTTCATTTTTTAGAATTTTTTTGGTTTGCAAAATATGAAGTTTTCTACTTCGTAAATTTTTTCGAGAAGATTTTTGTAAGTTTATAGTTTTCAAAATTGTTCAAATATTATTTTTAAATCATATTAAATCAGTTTTGAAAATTTTAATTTATTTCATGAGTTTTGCATTTTTTCACATATAACAATTTTTCCCCCAGGGGTTTTTCTTATAAAATTTTACAAGTTCGTTATTTTTAATGTTTTTTCTATAAATTAAAATATGTTTTTATTATTATATTAAATTAAATTGATCATATAAAATTTTGTTTCAAATACATAATTTTTAATTTTAACAATATAATCCTTCTAACTAATTTTTACAGTATAAGTTTACAAATTATACAAATATCTTCTAAAATTCTCTAGACTTTGATGATGTTATGCATGGCATCATCACACTAAAAGAAAAATGCATGTCAAATCTAAATTAATAAAAATAAAATAAATCTAAAATAAAATAAATGAAGAAATTTGTAGAAGTTGGTGGAAACTCCACCATTTTGCCTTCCTTCATCCCCTATTAATAAGGGTTTGATTTCTTCATTTGAAGTTTCTTGGATTAAGGAAGAAAAAATAAAGAAAAAAACACCAAAAATACATAAATTTTCAAGCTTTTGTAAGGTAATTTCTTGTAAATTTCTTAATTTTTCTTTATTTATTATTTGAATCTTCTTTTTAATAAGCCAAATGAATACTTGTGCTCATGAATTTTGATTCATGTTGAAAGGCCAAGTGTGATGGCTATGATTAAAGTTTTTGATTTTGTCGTTTTACTTATTTTTATTAGAAATAACTTAATTTTCATTGAGATTATTTGTGTTTATTGTGTTTGTTGATACCTATATTGTTATTTTCATGTATATATTTTTATGTAATTTTTCTTAATATTTTCATGTTATTTATTCACTTTTTTATGTTTTCATGCTTATTCATGCTTGGTAAAAATTCTAACATTTATATATATTAATATTTGTGAATATGTGATGAAAAGATTATTTTTTGCTGGAAAAAACATGCTGCCTGAATCATGTAGAGCTAATTTTGTGATTTTTTATTTTGTTTAGCTTATTTGTAAATATAGAAATAATAGGGACTAAATTGCAAAAAATTACAAAACTTTTTCTTTGGCCAGTTAAGCTTGGCCAAATCATTTACACAGCCTTAGAAGTGTTTTTATACTTAGTTTAATATATTTGGATGTGTTTTGTGGATTTTATACTATTTTAAGGCCATTTTGTAATTTTAAAAAGTTTAGGGCCTAATTTACAAAATGTGAAAAAAATTGCTTTGTGGTCATAAGTGTTTGGCTAAATCATTTTCATGGATTTTGGTGTGGTTTTTCTAATATTTCATGATATGGTTTTGTTAATTTATAATTATCTATCATGTAGCGACAAATTGTGAAAGTGAAAAATTTTGTTTCGAAGCCATCCATGTTTGGCCGATTGCTTGTGTATACTTGTGCAAGTGTTTTCATGTTTATTTTGACATGTATGAATATGTTTAATGCATTTTCCACCATTTGGCTGCTGTTTTGTAATTTTAGAAAGTTTAGGGGGTTATTTGTAAAATTATAGAATTGTTGTTCTATGGCCATAGGTACTTCACCAAATTTATTATATGATATTGGTATGTTTTCCATAATTTTTTGTGATGAATTTGGTGTTTACTTATGATTTTATTTTGTAGAGGGACTTAGAAAATTTTAAGGGCTATTTAGAAAAACTTTGCATTTTAGGATTAATATATATTTTTAACAATTTAAGAATATTTATAATATTCCTATGGTCTTCTTTATGGGTGTAGACATTAGTAAAACCTTTCATATTCTTTCAATTCTCCTTTAAGATACAAAATGCAATTTTGAAAAGTTCAGGGACCTATTAGCAATTTTTGTTTTTTAGCTCTATCCTGGTATTTAAGTTGCCCATGGAGGTGATAAATGTTATTTCATATCATTTTTGGGTTCTCTAGGTTAGCAAGATACTTTTAGGTCAAAGATAAACCTTAGCGGCATTTTAGTAATTTCTTTAGAATTGAGTCCTATGTGATCACCAAGATACTTTTATGTCAAAAGTGTATAGTAGGAGTAGGTTTGTTTGTTCATGATGTCATCCAGCCCTTTAGGTTATCAGGATATGTATACATCAAAGGTACACCTTAAAGGTATTTTAGTAATTTTTTCTATAACCGAATCCTTTATGGTCACTAGGATACTTATATGTCGAACGTGCATAATAGGGATAGGTTTGTTTTTATAGAATCATCCAGCTGTTTAGACTTATTGGGATATCTAAATGTTAAAGATAGACCTTAGAGACATTTTAGGAATTTACACTAGAACCAAGCCCTATGTGATCATTAGGATACTTCTACGTCGAAAGTGTACAATAGGAATAGGTTCATTCATTTATATAGTCATAGAATCATTTAGGTTATCGATATCATGTACGTCAAATGTCCTTTTTAGGGATATTTTATTAATTTATTTTAAAATCAAGTCTTTCAGCATCACCAGGATACTTTTAAGTCAAAGGTGTATTTTAGGGGACATGTTGGTCATTTCGACCAAAGTAGAGTCCTTATAGTCGAGTTTAGTACTTTTTATCTAAATTGAGTCTTTAGATAATTTTTAATATTTATAATAAAATTGGAATTTTTGTAAATTAAGGCAATGTCTCTGATGCTAAAATAGTACATTGAATTTCTCCCAGCATATGAGAGGGATTCTATGCATCATTTTAATAACGAGATATCTTTTAAAAATGAAAATTAAGATTTTTTTTAATTTCAAAAAAATAAAACCTTTTGTATTCCATCGACTCTCCAGCAGGGTGCAAAAGATATTTTGATTTTTTAAAATCCTTTATATTCCATTAGCTCTCTAGCGCGGTATGAAAGAGAATAATAAAAAAACCTTTTGTGTTCTCTTAGTGCTTTGAGAGGGTACGAAAGGTATTTCAATTTTCAAAAATATTAAAAACCCAATTTTCTTATCCAAAGTTTGTTTCATAAAATTTTATTTTTATAAATGAGAATTATAGTTAAATATCAAATGTTAAAATCGAATAAAAATCAGAATTTTATGTTAACACATGATTAATAAGGTACTGATTTCCGAGCATCAGGAGAGCATCGTCGACCCTTACTTGTAATTGTAACCGACTCTTGGACTCTTTCAAGCGATCTTTAGTATGAGCACAAACCTCGAAGTTTGTTTTTAAGGGTTTCGTAACCCTCGAAATGCAAACTTCTATAGGTGGCCAATCTTACTTGGCCAAAATAAGATTGGTGGTGACTCCAGAAAAATGGTCGTTTCGTAATGACTATTTAGAGAAGTCGAGTGAGCAATTCATCTTGACAACTCAATCCCCAGGCACAAATAAAAAATAATATTAAGAATAATATGGCCCCTAAAATAAAAAAAATAATAATATATAGATATATATATATATATAGGAATAAGGGGTATATATCCACCATTTTAAGTCACGCTAGTCAGGATTCGTATCTAGACCATGTTGCGACACTAGAGACCATATAAAAGGGCCCAAGAGTAAGTTACAATCACAAGTAAGGATTGACTCTCTCATAATGTCTGAAAATCAATACCTTATTAATTACATGTTAACTTGAATTTTAATTTTTAGTCAATTACAACATATGGCATTTAATTGTAATTCATAAAATAATATGTTATGAAACCAATTTATTATTCCGTGTTGAAAAAAATTAGGTTTTTGAAATTTTGAAAATCAAAATTTCTTACGCACTCCACTGTAGGACCAGTAGAACATGAAAGTTTTTTATTATTATTTTTTATACGCCACCAAAAAACCAGACGAGCACAAAGGTTTTAAATACTAAAATATTTTTCACACCCCGCTGAAAGGCTGAAAGAATGCAAAAGATTTGATTTTTCCAAAATTTATGAAAAATCTCGATTTTTACTTTGAAAAGGATATCTTGTTATTAAAATAATTCGTAGAACCACTATCATATTCTAGGAGAAATTCCATGTATTACTTTAAATTGGAGACATTGCCTTAATTTTCTAAAAAAAATTTGATTCCATTAAAAATATTAATAGAGTATCCTAAGACCCGAAAATAGTCTAAAATGATGAACTTATCCCTAATGCGTATCTTCAACATGCTAGTATTCCAATAATCACATAAGACTTGGTTTTAATGCTAATTTACGAAAATGCCTTCAGTTACACTTTCAACATGAAAGTATCCCAGTACCCCTAGAAGACTCCATAAAAATCATGAACCTATCTTAAATGTACACCTTTGGCATAAAAGCATCCCAGTGACTACCTAAGACTCGACTTTAAAGAAATTACAAAAATACCTCTGAGGTATACCTTCGACACAAAAGTATCCTGATAACCCTAAAGGACACGAAAAAGATCATAAAAGGGTAAACCTATCCTAAATGCACACTTTTGGCATAGAAGCATCATGGTGACGACATCGGATTTGATTCTAATGAAATTACCAAAATGCCACTAAGGAATATCTTTAACATGAAAGTATCTCAATAACCCTAAAAGGTACAAAAACTAAGTGATGATGATTTTTACCTAAACTGGATAATTTAGATAACAAAAGTGACCCAAAATGCAAAAAATGCAATTAAATCCCTAAATTTTTTAAAATTGCATTTCGTACCTTAAGGGAAAACCAAAAGAATATGAAAGGTTTTAATATTTTTAACATCCGACCGAAGGACCAGTGGAATGGTAAATATATTCTAAAATACTCTAAATAGGTAATTTTAGGTTAGAGATGACCATTTTGACCAAAAATGCTAAATTTTCCTAATGTTCCCTAAACTTTTCTAAATTTCATACATAAACAAAACACAAAATTAAACATCAAGTAAATTAAAATAATCCCAAAAATCACATCCAAAGGTTACAAAAGAGGGTCGACCACTTTCCTTTGGCCTTAGCATAAATTTTTAATATTTACGCAAAAGTCTTTAAACTCTCTAAAATTACAAAAAGACCCAAAAATCCAAAAGATCCAAAAAATCTATATCTAATGGATAAAATGCCTAAAATACACTTTTAAATATGTATGAGAGTTCCGGTCAATCATAGGATGGCTAAACAATTTTTTATTATTTTTTAATTTTTTACAAATTAGTCCCTAAACTTTTTACATTTATAAAATAGCCATAAAAATAAAAAAAAATCATCACATATATATGTGCATTATGTTCAGCCAACCCTAAATAATCTACCAAGCAATTTTTTTTCCAACTCAATATGATATATTCAAGTTTCATCAAACACAAATCAACATCATAAAAGTAAACATTTAAACATATTGTCTTAACACTAAGATCTGACCGGCTGTTGATGCTTTCATGATTCTGACCAAGGATCCTGCCTTCAGTCAAAATTGCCTATACTTTTCCATTAGTGTTCTAACTTCTTGGACCTTTGACTTCCTTCATCCTTTTTTTCTACAATCAGAGCATTAATCCTGGGCTCGAGATGATCAGGTAATAGATTTGTTGCCATATTAAATGCTAGGGCATCATCAAATTAACAAATGCCCCTCTCAAGAAGACTTTGGACCTTTTGCATAAAGGCCGTATAGTTTTCGATAAGTGACCTACTACTGCATAATATTTATAAGGCAGATTTGGGTCATACCAAATATAGTAATTACCTTCATATGGTTCTTAAAAAAAATTAGAGCCACCAATCTTGCCTCAAAAAGCTTACCAAACACTTACTTATAAGAGTAAGGATGCAATCATAACGATTAGGTTCATTAGCTCTTTGGGCTGGTGGCTTGATATTGGGCCTTAGTTGGTTTTGTGGATAAGAGTTTGGAATAGTCGTCTAGGGTGATGTTGGAGTAAGGGCTAGGGCATGTTAAAACATTAAGTTTGCTATCTTTGGTTTAGGTAATAAAGACAAGGTCCTTCACAGTATGGCTAACCGACATAGTTAACATATAGAGTTTTTTCTTTCTTCTTTGTTGACCCTATCTTTTTCTATTAAAGGACTCCTTAGTTGTGATTTTTTAGCCTTTATAGTCATCTTAGTCATATCTTCAATAATAACAAGATCGGTGAAATTCTTGTTGCATTCCCATCAATATGTCATAATAAGGTGGACGTAAAAAGTTAACAAATAGCATCGTGGTCTCTTTCTTAGTCAACAAAGACTAAAACTGAGAGGCTGTATCTTTTATCTTTGTGTATACTCTTTAAAAGATTTTGTAGACTTCTTCTCCTTATTCTGGAAAGTTAGTTTGTCACACATCCATTTAGCCATGTGTTTATGTTAATGAAGAAATATATTGGCCAAGTCAGTTTAGCATTGAATTTGAGTGCGGTTCAGATTATTGTACCATTTTAGTGTAGAACTAGACAAGCTTTCTTAAAAATAATGAATCAAAATCTTATCATTCTAGGCATATCCAGCCATCTTCTTGATGAACATTTTGATATGTGCTTGAAGGGAAATGGTGCCCCTGAACTTTTTGAACTCGATTATTTTAAATTTTAGTGGAAAGACTAAATCTGGTACTAGACTGAATCCTTAACATCTACATTACTATATAGTTCGGCCCTTCAATGTCCTTTAACATTTTTTCAAAGAATTGTAACTTTTTTCCATTTCTACTTTAGCTTTTTACCCTTCTATTTACACTTTCCCTCTTCATCAATACTAGGGCCTGCTGATTCTTCTTGAGCGTCTGGAGTTCTTGTGCTCGTCTTTTGTGAAAGAGCATTAAGTTTAATAAGGATGACTGGTGGATTGGCTGTAGGAACATTATGTTACATATTTTGAGTACTAGCTAGTTGTTTGCTCCTCAACTAGTACCTTCAAATCCCCCGACAAGAGTATTAGTATTTATCTCTAGCTATTGGTGAACTGGCTCCCTTGCTATTAACAACTACACTATCCCTATGATCTGAGCTTGCAGCTCTTTTTGCATTTTTAGCATGGCCTCTTAGACTTGTCTATGACTTTCTTTTAATCTTTAGCCCACCATAGTTTATCAACCTAATATGCATCAAGATTATGGTAGGCTTATACAAAGACACAAATGTCATCCCCTCTGCATTATAGTTCCAGGCTCATCTCTACAATAGTTATTGTGTGGTTCTGCCTTTCTTCAATCAGTTGAGATAACCCTCCATGCTCTCTATCCAGGGCAGCTTAGAGTTATTAATTCTTTTCAATACACCTTCTTAACTGAAGACATGTATCTACATGCTGTCCTATTTTTTTTTTCAAAAATAGTTTGCTTGGCTTCTTCTTCCAAAGCTTTTAGCTTTCTATACTTCCAACTTTTTACTAAGTTTGTGCAGTTCCTCCCTTATTCCCTTAACAATGATGTTAGAACTCTCGGATATCCTGACAAGCTTTATATTCTTGTTCTATTCAATCCAATCATTATTCATTAGATTGTACTATTTTTTCATTTTGTTCAACTTATTTTTCTTTTGCTTTATTCTTCACTCTCAAATAAGCTACTTCCTCTTAGAGCTAATAATTCTTGTCACTTATTCTTTTTCATTCCCTAGTAGCTTCTTCTTTAATCAAATCAATTTTGGATGGCATGACAGGCTCTAGTTGGATAGATACTTAAGGAATGGTTTTATCTAAGTCAAAAATGATTATGCTATAGCCCTACCCTCTTCTCCAAGCATCATACCCTAAAATGGTCTTATCTATGTATGCAAGTAACCTTGACTTATACCTCTCCCTTTAATGTAAAGCGGTTGTCTGAAGCGACTTTCTATAATCTCCACCTTGATATTCCAAGTCACACTAGCTAAATCTAAGTCATAGGAATGAACTATTGCAGCCCAAATTACCTCCAAACCAATAACAACACATTACACATGGTACCCCATATGCCTCATAAAGGCACATAAAGTAGATTACCACATTAGTAAAGAAGGTGTTTTGGTGAAAACCAAGGTGTCATCCGGGTTATATTAATAGAAGCCAAGTTTTTAAGTAGTTTAACCCATTATTTCATGGTTGCGGACTTAAGCCATTTTTTTGATGAATTTCCTAAAAAGGGGCATAATGAAAAAAGTAAGGCTTGAATTTCTCTACTCTTTCACCTTAACAATGACTTTGAGCCTACATACACAATAATAGAGCCCTTCCAAAAAATCTTCCTTGACCTTCATTTCGACATGCATTGAATGCTCAAATCATCTCAACTAGAATCACTAGAGTTGGGTGCATGTTCTTTTTCAATTGGTCAAATAAATCCACTATTGCTACTTCAACATGTCCCAACACTCTTGGGAAGAAAAAAATCCTGTATCTAGCAAGAACAAATGCATCTAGAGCTTTCTCAGTAGTAGATCGCATTTAGATATATTTCTTTAGAAATTGCCATGAAATAACACTGGTGTTCCCTTTCTGGTTTATATGATAATGACATTGGCTTTGAAATCCAAATCCAAAATTTGACTCAATTTTTTTTAAGAAGTTCCTCGAATTGCACTCTTTATAGTAGATGGGCCTTGTCTCTAGAGGCCCAAGCCCAAGAAAAGCCAAAATCTTTTCTGCAATCGAAGTCATGTCATTTGATTGAACGAGAAACATCAAAATGATGAATCTTAAAACTCGATCATAGCCCTAACTAACTGTTCATCCATGTGTACTTTGAGCAAAAGAGCAATCTATCCATATTTTTTAAAAATCGAGTTTGCTCTATATTTCTCCACCGATCCCATATTTCGACTAACTCTTTCCAATTATTTTGGAGGAGGTCTAAATCTGTGATCTTTGGTAACTGTGACACAAAATCCCTAGGTATACAATCCTTATCTTTTTTTTTTATTGAATTTGGACTCAGAGCGAACCTCTTCGAATTCCTTAAAAATAATCATTGCATATACTATTCGGCCATAAAGTTAGATGACAATTAATCTAAGTAGAAATTCTTTTTAATGTAAGCATTCTTGTATGCATATAAGGAAAAAAATGCACCAAAAAGGAAACAAAAATCAAGTTAGCATCCTTAAGAAATATTAAATTTGAAAAAAAACTCAAAACAATGAAAAATCATAAATTATTCAAATAAAGTATCAAAATTACTCAATTAAATAAATTTTGAAGCAATGAAAATCACAAATTATTCAAATAAAATATTAAAAGTATCCAATAAATAAAAGTATGAAAATAAAGAGAAAGAGATAGCTTTGTCCCTTAATTTGTCCCTAATTTTGAGGACACCTAAAATCGAGCATGGTTTTAACTGGAAGGTTAATGTTAGACCTTTTGTGGTGAATGAAATCAAGAAGGGGTGAATTCATTTCTCAAAATTTTGGTAAATTAAAACTTTGATAAATAAAATTGAGAAATCTAAACAATAAACTTTGGAGTGCAAGTTAGTGAATAGAAATAAACAATTAAAGACAAGGGAAAGAGAAGCAAACTCAATGATTTAGAGAGGTTCGACCTCAATTGCCTACATCCTCTACCTCGACCTCACCTGCCTCAAATTTCCATAATTCACTAACTTGAATTGTCTACCATTCAAGGAAAGGTATAACCTTTACACTCTCTACATTCCAAGGCTAAGATAGAAACCTCTACCCCTTATCTTTTGTGGCTAAGATAGAACTCTTTCTCACTACTTTTGAAGGCTAAGTAGAATTGTTTTCTACTTTTCAATGGTTAAGTAGTAACCTTCCCTTTTTACAAGGATTTAAGTGCAAACAAATAAAACCTCTAAAGGTTAGGTATTTACAAGAATTTTGGCTCAAAAAAATATGTATCTAAATATATAAAATGAAGAATACAAAAATAAAAAGAATTAATCCTATACAAAGATGAACTACTTAGTGAAAATGATGGAAAAGATGAAATATTTGACTTTAAGCACAATTCTCTTGGTTTTTCTACTTGTTTAAGGTGTTGGAGTGGGTATACCCTTGATCATGTTTATAGCCATTGGGAACAACTGGTGAAGGAATATAGCTGTTGGAGCCTTCAAAATGTCATTTCCCATTGTTCCCCGTGCCTCTGTATCGATACAATTAGTGGGTAGCGATACATTGTGTTTAATAGTCTAAAATATGATCGTTAAACAGTCATGTCTCGATACATGAATAGTCTGTATCAATACAGAATGATCTGTCTTGATACACGAATAGTGATTTCTACTTTTTAAGGTTATTTAGCCACTGCCAAGAATTGTATCGATACATACACATAGCGTATCAATACATTTATATGAAAATCAATTTTAAAAAGTTTTTTCATGACTTTAAAATATGTAAAACCTATCTCAAAAATGTTTTATATAAAAATATGTATTAAGGATACTTTTTTAAGTGCTTGAAGGAGTTAAAACATATTCTAATATTTTTCAAAGTGTTTACAAAATTTTTCATGAAAAAATACTGATCTTGAAAATATTTAAACACAAGCTAATTAAGCTTTAGTTATATCAAAACTAAGATTAATTCAAAGCTAATATAGCTACAATCTCTCCTTTTTTTATATGACAAAACTTAAGGTGAATTTGCTTATAAAACTCCCCCTTAGTCATTTAAAGATTTTCAATAAAACTCCCTATTTTAAAAGCATTACAAAATGGACTTTTGGAAATTTTATAGAAAGGTTTTGAAACACTTGGCAACGAGATTTTTTTTTTCATATTTAGCTTTAAGAGTACCAACACAAAATATTAAGGATTTCGATAATATAAATAATGTAAGCATATGTGAAATCTTTCTATTTGCTAGCATAAACATATATGTATAAACGAAGAACAAGCAAGCAAATTAACGCCTAAAACTCTCCTCTTTTTTAGAATATCAAAAAGTTGAATTAAGATTAATTCAAAGGTAAAGGACTAATTCCAACAAGATTTCTAAAAGGTATTTTAATTATGGATTAGTTCAGAACATCTATACCAATTATTGAGAAAATCTATGCATTTAAGTCTGAATGTGTAGTCCATCCAATTTTTGTATTCTTTTGTAGTCATTTAAGCATATTTGAGAGATAAAACATAGCAATTGTTGAAGGATTTTAAGAATTATTAATCCAATTGGTGTCTAGATGCATAATAGATGCCATTTTTTAATTTTTAGTACACTGCATACCATAATAAATGCCATATGGAAGGTTAAAAAAAATTTTCAAGAAAAACGTAACAAACTTCCATAGGTTAGAAGATCATTTGCTCCTTCATGTTCTGTTAATAAAATCATTTAAGCAAACATTCAATCAAAAAACATGTTTAAATACAAGAATTATGCACTTACACATGTGTAAAGATTCATTCAAAGCAAATATTTTAAGCATACATTACATACTAGAATACCAATTATAACTGACTCATGTATGTCACCAAACTTAATGCTACGGGATAAGAATTTAATAACATTTGTTTGATGATTACTCAACATTACCAAACATTGATGATATTCTCATTGTAACTTGAAGGATCATCATTTCTAGTGTTTGAACATTCCTTGATGGTTTTGGTTTGATTTGAAGTGGTTGCATGCTTAATTTGCTTTCTTTTGCTATGCAAGTGTTCATCTTTCAAGGATGGATTTATCTCTATGAACCTTGCAAAACTTAAAAACAATATTGGGAAAAGATGAGCAACCAAGATTTTAATTATAAAAGAATATTGAATAAGCTTAGGTTTTATTAGGAATGAAAGATGTTCCATGCGTTTGATGGCATTTTGAAATAAGTGATACCAAATATTGATGAATGAAGAACATGAAGCATATATGGTACCAACTAAAAAAAATAATATTGTACAAAAAATTTTGTATTTTTAACCATTATAAGACAATATGAGCACTTAATGCATTTGATTTTTGAAACACTCATCAAGGAACCAAATATGATGTTTAAGCATGTGATGAGTTATGAAACGATGTTTATCAAGGTTTAGAGATCATGAAAACTCATTAAAGAGACTAATTTTGTATTTAAAAGCCAAAAAAAGCACGAAATTAGCCAAACTTCACTACTAGTATCAATGCAGGAGGTTTTTGTATCGATATACATAGTGATGTATCGATACAAAGTTCATTGTATAGATACAAGTTGGGTTTCTCTAGGTTTTTATTCATTGTATCAATACAAGACTCCAAGTATCGATGCATGCCTTATGTGTTTCGAAAAATTCTTAGAAAACTATGCAATTTGGCATTGCAAAACCCATGATTTTATATTCTAATGCAAACTTTTGAATTTAATCATTTAAAACTCATATGAATAATCGAAGTTTGGATTAAAATGACTTTTAAAATCAAGATGAATAAATTAGCGCGTTTAATCACATAAGTAAGGCAACATGCAATCAAAAGATTTTCATTCAAATCATATAAGCACATGATTAACAAGTATTTTCAATGTTTACCAACTTGTTTAAGCCATAAATCATGAACTCACAACATAATCAAATATCCTAAGTCTCATGCAAGCATAGTTGAATATGAAGTATTAAGGAGACTTAAAAACCTACTAATGCATGTTTATGGCATCATATCTTATAAGCAAGCTCTAAATGCTCCCCCTAAGGATATGCATATAATTTAATCATGCAATAGAGCTTCTTAATGGCTACATGAAGTTTATCAAAATCAATCCTTTATGCATAAATCATTCTTAAATTATGCTGCATAACATCATTTCACAAATTGATTTAAGACATCATCATAAGCACTAATTCATTAAATGCATGCATATTTAAGCTCATAGTGGCTCAAAATGAATTTTCATTAAACAATTTTGCATCAAAAATAAAAATTCAATAAAGCATTAATAATCACAACATGAATAACTAATACACATATCAAAATTTTAAAGCTTAATGGTTACCCATCACACTTCTTTACGTGTCTAGAGCATCCATTTGTATTGCGTTGCTCTTTATTGCTCTAACACACCTATAAAGAGCCTTTTACTTGGTTTTTGGTACCCAAATTGCTTTGGGTCCTTTATTGTTAGTCTCAAAGCCTCTTGTTCCCTTAGGAACCCATACTTGCCTAACTTTAAATTATGTCCTTTTCTTGATGGGACAAGTATGCAAATTATGACCATGAGAATTGCAATGTGAGCACTTGTTCATATAAACTTGAAAAAATTTGTCCAAAATAATTTTTTTTCTTGTTTTAAGCTTTTAATCCTTCTTTCAAAACAAAATTGGCTTTCTCTAAAATGTTAATTCTTAGCTTGAAGTCATTAAAATCATTTTTCAAATCTGTGTTTTCATTCTCTAAAACAAGTTTTGATTTCTATAATAAATCATTTTAAACTTTTAATTTTGAAATCATTTTCTTGTGTTTAGAGTTCATTTCCTCAAACTTAACTATAAGATCATCAAATGCATCTTGTAACTCATTAAATGTATAAGAATTTAAATTTGGAGAGTTTGAGGTTACCTCAAGCTCACCAAGAGCCATAAAGCAAAGGTTGCCAATGTGGTCTTCCTTGGAGTCATCATCATCATAAAAGTCACTATCACTCCAGGTTGCTACAAATGCCTTTTTTTTATTTTTTTAATAATGCGCAATTGGATTTGAGATGGCCCGATTCATTATAATTGTAGCATATCACTTTGTTAACTGTTTTAGATTAGGATAATTTTCCCTTATCTAACTTCATGAATTTCTTTAATTTCTTGGCAAATATGATCATCTCCATATCTTTACCATTCTCATCATTGTCATCCTCTTCCTCACTTTTGGAAGTCTTCAATGCAACTCAAACTTTTCTTGGTTGCTCCTTTCCATGATTTATCTTTATTTTGTATGTGAGGAGTGATCCGATGAGCTTATCTAACACAAGGAGATTGAGGTCCTTTGATTCCTCAATTGTATTCATTTTAGCTTCCCATGACATAGGAAGGCTATTCAACATTTTCTTGACCATCTCCTTATTGGGATACACATTTTTGAGACCCTTCAAGCCATTTACAATGTCCATGAATCTATCAAACATCTCCTTGATGGTTTCTTCTAGTTTCATTTTGAATATCTCATAATTAAGAGTGAGCATGCTTATCTTGGACTACTTAACTTGATTAGTCCCTTCAAGTGTGATAGCCAATTTATCCCATATCTATTTGGCATTATCACATAAAGACACACTATTGCAATTATTGGAGCCTAATGCACAAAAAAGTGTGTGCATGGCCTTAGCATTAAGCTGAACCATCTTAATGTCTTTCTCATCCCATTCCCATTTTTCCTTCAAAACTTCAAAATCACCTACCATCTCTGTTAGGATGAGTGGGCCTTTCATGATAATCTTCCAAACTTAATAATCATTTGTTTAGACAAATAGTCTTATCCTTGTCTTTCAATATGCGTAATATTCACCATTGAAGAGAGGAGGCCTCACAATTGAATGTCCTTCTTGGCTCATACCAAAGTATCACCTCTAGCCATTTACTTGGTCTTTTGCAGATCTTTGCTCAAGGATGTTAAGCATATAAGAATGAGACACAAGCTTTGATACCAATTATTGACCTTTTAGTGGTGAATGAAATCAAGAGGGGGTGAATTGATTTCTCAAAATTTTGGTAAATTAAAACTTCGATAAATAAAATTAAAAAATCTAAACAATAAACTTTGGAGTGCAAGTTAGTAAATAAAAGTAAACAATTAAAAACAAAGGAAAGAGAAGCAAATTCATTGATTCAGAGAGGTTCGACCTCAACTACCTACGTCCTCTACCTTAGCCTCACTTGCCTCGGATTTCCATAATTCACTAACTTGAATTGTCTACCTTTCAAAGACAAGGTATAACCTTTACACTCTCTATCTTTCAAGGCTTATCGATGTTCCACGTGCCCGGCCTTTATGAACTTCGAATGATCCGAAGGGCCAAAGTGCACTCGACTTAAAATATTTTGATGTTTGACATGAAGGAGCAAAAGATCGTCAGATGAATCGCTCATCTGACTAGTCTTGGATGGCCACCATGAAGTGGCCATAAATTTGAAGTCACAACCGATCATTTTAAGTTAGGCATGACCGGATGCCTATTGAAAATAATACTAGAGATTCATTGTTTTGGGTTCGGGAGTTGGTTACGTGTGGGGAAGGATTAGCACCCCTATGACGCCTGAAAATCGATACCATCTAACTATATCTTACTTAAATCCGGTTTCCTCAATTTCATTTTTATCATTATTTAAATATAATTCCCTCTAATGCATGAAATTTTGTAAAAATATGAGTTTGGGTTTTAATGAAAATTTTATCACCTATGCGCCTCGGAGAGGTGAGAAACATAGAGGTTTTTCATGTCTGGCACTGGAGAGATACCGACACAAGATATCATTTTGTGATTTCTAAAATGATCTTTAAAGCATGAATGCCTGAGGTCCCTACAAAAGGAAATGTATTAGTAAGGTGGAAAAGAGAACAATAAATAAATCCACACAAAATACATGAAAAAGAGAGACGATCGAAATGTTTCTCATAATTATCTTTGATTATCAATGAACAACCGAGATGACAATATTGAGACTTAGTCAGATTCAGTGAAAATTTGAGGAGAAAAAAAGGTTTCGATGACTCGGGGATGTCCCGAGGAAAAAGTTTGGATTTTAGAAGGAATGTGGAGAGCGGGGTTGGAGTATCGCCTTAGAAGAGTAGGGTTAGAGTATCCCCAAAGGTGAAAATTTGATGTCATTTTAAGGTAAAAGTGAGGTTGAAGTATCCCCTCGAAGAAGCGGGTTTGGAGTATACCCTCGGAGAAGTGGGGTTAGAGTATCCCCAAAAAATAAAAATCTTCAACATTAAGAGGAATGGGTCATATTTCTAAAAATAGGGAATCTTTAAAAATTGGGAGCCGAAGGTTTGGCTAAAATGTTCCTCTTTTTGTTTAGTCTTGGTCCAGTCTAAAGGGCTTAGATTACGAAAAGGAGCTAAGTAGATCATGAGGCGTTCGAATGCCTCAATGAAATGTTTCAAAAATTAGGTTAGGAACAGAGGACAACATCGTGTCATTTCTCTTTCTAAATTTATTTCGAGGTTATCTGGAGGTCTTGGGGGGGTAAACAAGGTACCATTGGAAAGGTAATGCGATAAGGATTAATGTAAAAATACTACAAAAATCCTGGAAAACCATTTTCTAGGCAGAATTAATTTTAGAATTTCAACCTATCTCGACGACACTAGTAGTATATACAGGGTAAAGGTATAGTGGACTTTGAAAAATCATTTGGATTCATCCGAAATTGTTAAAATGCAAATAATAAATTTTCAAAAAGGGAATTTCATGAACTCCATGGAAAAAAAAAATCCAGGGATTCAAAAATGTTGTTTGCTAGGCCGAAACAGCCCAAACAGTAAATTACTTATTGGATCTAGGGGTTCCAGACAGCGAAGATTTGAAAAAATCATAACTATTTTATCCGAAATGATCTGAAGGTAAATGTGACATCTTTGGAAAGGTAATTCAAAACCCTTCAAGGGAAAAATATCAACACATTCTGAATAAATTATTTTTTATTTTTTAATAAATTTTCAAGACTAAGCCATGGTGCTACCAAAACAAAACAAGGGAGGTGTTTGGTAGTTTGGTTTTTCTTTAGGTTGAGCTCGGGCCATGGACATTTGAACATTTGTAACCAAGATGAGAGGTTGAAATGGGCATCACAAGTTCATTCCAAAATCTCAAAGTAGTTTGGGATGATAGAACAACCCGTTGACCAAGCCACTATAAGGGTGGTTGGCTATGGACCAAGTGTTCACATTTTTCAACTAAAAGGCTTCATTTCATTTTTGAAAAAAAATAGTATTCTTATACTCATTCTTCCATGAATCCAGAACTGAATGCTTATTTTGCCCCCAAGGTTGGAAAACCAACTTCATAAAAATCTTAAGCCCATGTTATTCTCTATGTATAGGAGATAGCATGTGCTTAACTTGGGGATATTTTTGAAATCAATTTTCTAGCACTCATGCATGCATCTCAACACCAAAAAAAAGTACCACAAATTGATGTAGAATATGGAGGACATATATACACAAGCAAAGATGACATTTTCATAGAAAAGATGACAAAAAAATGCATGAAGATGACAGATAGATGCATGAACATACTTGGGATGAACATATTGAAAAAGATTTTGCTAAAAAAGGGCATTTTTAATTCATGGTGCCTATCAAGCTTCTAAGAAATGCATGAGCATACTTATGTCATGTTAAGATGCATATTTTAAAGATAAGATGAAGATATGAATATGGAAGGAACATAGCAAGAAGTACATGGATAGAGGCTTTTATGGTGATAAAAATGCAAAAGAGCATGCTTAGTTAACCAATCAGCTTGAAGGCACTAAGAAAAACATCAAGATCCTAAACTAACACAACCAAAGCCACAAAAATGCATAGGAGTCCTAAGGTGGCCATAAAAGCATGAAAAGGATTTTCTAAGATGATGTTAATGACAAAACAGAAACTGTAAAGATCAAGGTAGAGGGGATATGCCAAAAAACTTAAACTTCCCTCTTTCTCAAAGTAGTGGCTGTAGGCTTCATTTCTTCCTCCTCTTTGCTATTATTTGGCAAGAAAATGATGAAAAAAAGTAGCTTTTTGGTGGTATGGTTGATGGTGAGGCTTTTTAAGGATCAAAA
Organism: Adansonia grandidieri; assembly: GCA_038382065.1. NCBI lineage: Eukaryota > Viridiplantae > Streptophyta > Magnoliopsida > Malvales > Malvaceae > Adansonia > Adansonia grandidieri. Next base: position 2,034 of record JBBYHK010180797.1, on the reverse strand, counting down.
CATGTGGAAAGTTAGGTTCTTGAAGGTTTCCAATGGTGGTTTGGGGTAGCTACAGGAATAAAGGTTGGTTATGAATTAAAGGCAATAAAACAGTGTCTTGGTGAGCTTTTGAAGCTGGAGTTGCTTGAGGATTTATGGGGATGGGTGAAGAGTTTTTTGGGATTGCTGGAGAAATTTTTTTTTTTAGCTAAAAGTGTTTTTTCTGAGTAGCTAGTTTTGTTTTTCTTGGTTCAGCCCTTTCTTTTAAAGGATAATGCAAACGGCATTTTTGTTTTTTTCTTCTTTCACACTAGGGCATATCTCCAACTGCCATGTCTAGTTGACTCTTTTCTTATTGGTTCTGCCATGCTAACCAAGTAGGCAGAAAGGCTATGAAAGCCTGCAAGTTGGAGATATGCCTGCCATCCTCTTACACCCATATATTTTATGAAAGTGACCTTCCTCATTAATTGTTTGGACTCCAAAAATTTGTTAGAAATCATTAATGAACCCATAGTTGAGGTTTGCAATGTTGTATGATAGTTCCTTGGTGCAAAAACATGTTTAAATCAAGTTTTCAAGGCTAAAAAATGGCTCAAACTAGGCAAAAATGTCTTGGTGTATCGATACAGAACATATTGTATCGATACATAAGGTATATTTAACTCCTGAGTATCGATACAATGAGTTATGTATCGATACTTAGCGCAAAAAATGTTTCCAGTCTTGAGACTTAAAGGCTAGTGAGTTGTTTATCGATACTAAGAACAAAAAATGTTTCCAGTCTTGAGATTTAGAGGCCAGTATTGATACGCCATTGATTTACATCGATACTAATGCTTGTGTATCAATACATTTTGCCAAAAATCACAACTTTAGCTACTGTCAAGGTTGTATCGATACAAACATGCCAGGTATCGATACCACACCTTGGGTATCTATACCAAACCCTCTTGTTTCGATACTACACATAGAAATTTAAAATTTTGGTAACGTGAAAGCCTCGTGATAGTTTTTTAAGCACCTATATGACCCGCACATACCTTAGGTTCCTTAAGTTGTCTTATCTTGGTCACAAAAGAGAGGAAAATTGGCTCGCGTACTTACCTGAATGACTCCAATGACACCCTGAAAATGACCTTTGATGCCTCATTTTTGCATTTTTCTTTAAAGCAGTCCATAGGCATTTTAGAATTTCCCAAACAAATATTTTTGCTGGGCGACAATCGTCCCCCAGCTTTATTTCTATTTTTTTTTATTTTGTCATCTTTTACCTAACTCTTAAGATACCAAAAAACTGGTTCGGACAAAATAAGGTGTCTACAAGGCTAAGATAGAAACTTCTACCCCTTATCTTTTATGGTTAAGATAAAACCCTCCCTCACTAATTTTGAAGGCTAAGTAGAAACATTTTCTACTTTTCAATGGCTAAGTAGTATCCTCCCCTTTTTATAAGGATTTGAGTGTAAACAAACAGAACCTCTAAAAGTTAGGTGTTTACAAGAATTTTGGCTTAAAGGAAATATGTATCTAAAGATACAAAATTAAGAATGCAAAAATAGGAAGAATTAATCTTATACAAAGATGAACTACTTAGTGAAAATGATGGAAAAGATGAAAGATTTGACTTTAAGCACAATTCTCTTGGTTTTTCAACTTGTTAAAGGTGTTGGAGTGGCTTATTTATACCCTTGATCATGTTTATAGCCATTGGCAACATTTGGTGAAGGAATATAGCCATTGGAGCCTTTAAAATGTCATTTCCCGTTGTTCCTCATGCTTCTGTATTGATACAATTGAGTGGGTATCTATATATTGTGTTTAAAGGTCTAAAATATAACCGTTGAACAGTCTTGTATTGATACAGAAAGATCTGTCTCGATACATGAACAGTCCTTATCGAAACAAAATGATCTGTCTTGAGACATGAACAGTGATTTCTACATTTTAAGGTTATTTAACTATTGCCGAGTATTGCATCGATACATACACATAGTGTATCGATACATTCATATGAAAATCAATTTTAAAAGGTTTTTCATGACTTTAAAACAT